>JAOUQV010000004.1:337174-350460 GCA_028565295.1 Aspidoras spilotus | reverse complement strand
GCATTCTAAAATCCTCTTCTCATTCTAAAGCATTAAGAGTTCCTTTAACTGGGATTAAGTGAATTATCCCAACTTCTATTTAGACAAGTAGCGTTCTTCTGGAAACCACCAAGCCCAGACTCATCTATCAGACTGCCAGATAGAGATGTGTTATTGGTCACTCCAGAGAACAAGCGATGTTTACACCACTTCATCTAATGCTTACATGTGCTTACTTGGTAAAGTAAGGCTTGGTTGCACCTGCTCAGACATGGCAACCCATTCCATGAAGCTCTCTGCACACTGCTTGACTGAGTTGGTAATTTCTGTTACCTATGATCCTCAGCACATGCCATTCACAAATATTTGGCAGTGAGGAAATTGTACCACTGGTACACAGGTTGCATCCAATCACAGTACTACACTGGAAGCAGAGAAAGACTCCTGAGAAAGACTCATTACCTTCAGTAATGTTTGTTTAAGCAGTCTGGTCTAAGTGCTTGATTTTATACACTGCACTGTGTACATGGATGTGACAGAAACACCTGACTTGCAATATATTGGAGTATTTTTAACAGCTGACAAGAGATTGGGATTCTATGCCATCTTAACTGTATCCCCACAGAGCACATGTATCCAGACATACAGAGTAGCATAGTTTGTATAGCAAGCTGCTGGGAAAAAAAGAGTTTAAAGCTTTCGGGCTACAAGAGCTGACAAGAGATTGGGATGCTTATTCAGTCTGTATACTCATTTATCTGTGCATCTAACCATCGCCAACCAAGTGATGATTCCGTATGACATTAAAATTAATTTTATTTATTTTATTTCTTTAAACACCTGAGATGATGAGAGGAAGAAACCCTGAGAGACTCAGAAGGTAATTATTTGGTTGATAACAGAAGAGTCTGCATGTCCGTCCTCAGAGGAACCGGTCATTCTACAGTACAGCAGTGGAGTCCAAATCTTTTTAACGAGGGCCATGAAAAATATAAAAACGTCTAAACCATTCACAATTGTTAAAGAATGACTTCTACAACTAGTGTATTTAAAGTGAGCTAAATCAATCAATTATTGATTTGTTAATTCAGCCATTCTCTTCTGCCTTATCCAAATTCGGGCACGGGCCAGCTGGTACCCACCCGGCAACTATAGGCACAAGGAAAGGATCAACCCTAGACCGGGAGACATTGCATTGTAGGGCACACACCCACTTACACATTTACACACTAATGGCCATCTTAGAGGCACCAGTTAACCTAACATGCATTTCTTGTGAATGCAGGAGGGAACCAGATCCCCCAGAGAAAACTCACATGGGGAGAACGTGCAAGAGAGTGAAAGTGATCAATTTGTCACTATTCTTGCACACAGTGAAATTCGTCCTCCTGATTTAACCCATCTCCGTTCAATGAAACACACATATACACACATGTGAAGTAAGCACACATGCCCCATGCCCACATGCCGCTAATCCATCATCGATCACACACACATACAATCACAAACACATATAACACTAACGGGCAATTCTTTGGAATGCGGGAGGAAACTGCAGTACCCGGAGAAAACTCGCACAAACATGCAAACTTTACACAGAAATTCGAGTTGCCCCACCCGGGGATCTTGAACCTGGGATATTCTTGCTGTGAGGCCACAACACTATCCACTGCGCCACCTGTGCCATGCCCCACTCATCAGAAAACAGAATGAGATTATCATGTCTTACTTCCTGAATGTCAACATCATGTAAATATGGGTGTGTGTTTTGTTCCTCCCAGATTGTTTGGTTCTTTGCAGGATGAACATTAAACCTGACAGCGCTTTTACTTACACGCACACATACTCATACACACACACTGGTGTGACAGCAGAGCTTCTCCTAGGTGGATAATTGTATCCCAGGTAGGCGAATCGCTGCTTATTATTGATTCATGGTAAACAGAATGAACTGCTCTTGAACGTATAAAAATATGCTTAAAAGGCCATTTTTGTCGGGTAAAATAGCAGCACGCCAAAAGACGGGCTTTTGTCACCAGCAGCTTCCACTCGCAGCCTGCCAGCTCGGCTTTTAAAGCTTTGGCAGGGAAGACGCAGTCTATATTTAAAGGACCTGACAGGTCGGACAGTAATGCAGTTGTCTGGGCTTTTATTTCTTTCCTGAGATCTGCTTTGCAAAGTCATGGTGCATTAGGATGAAGCTCGCTTAGCATATAGGAGATGAAGCCAACCACTTCAGGGCTTTAAGTTCTAGCTGGAAAGTTATTGATCTGGGTTGGAAATTAAGTTTTATTAGTCTGTTTTGTCTAAAAACATAACGTTATCTCTTTAATTATCCAATACAATTTAGTTTGTATTCACTGAAGGGGAACGAGTGAAGAAATACAGTACGGTCCAAAAGACTTAGGGAAAATATAATTATTTAGGCATTAAAAAACCCTTGTTCCTTTATATCCCACACTGACCAGATTATCCCACAACGCTAAAACTTTTACATAGGCGGCACGGTGGCGCAGTGAGTAGTGCTTGGCTACTCACAGCAAGAAGTACCCGGGTTCAGTCTCTGAGTGAGTCAATCTGGGTCGAAACTTCTGCGTAGATTTTGTAGGTTCTCCCCGTGTTTGTTTGGGTTTTCTGTGGGTGGTCTGGTTTCCTCCCGCATTCCAAAGACATGCAAATTAGTTTAATTGGTTTCTCTAAAGTGGCCTTTAGTGTGTGAAAGTGTGTGTGAGACTGCACCCAGAGTTACCTGGTCGGCACTGGCTGCCCCGCACCCCTGTGTGGATTAATTAGAAAATTATGAATAACTGAATGGATGAATGATTTGAAAAAATGGCACCAGTTCCCAACCCTATGTTTTAAATACAGATGGATGGATTTACAATGCGGTGTACAGTGCGGTCCTGTAGCCACACCCCCAAATGACAGGAAACCTGTTTTGTTTTCTCATTCAGCAAATGTAACTGTAATAATCTTAATAAACATAGTCTGCCATTAACATAGCGTCCCGTACCTGTACCAACGGTCCTAGTATTCCATTTTGTGGATAAAAATGTCTTTTTCTGCAATAAACACACACGCTTTAGTCAGTGATTATTATTGGAAGAATCGAACCCGAAGTCTTACACAAAAACACTCAACATAGTAGGGGTATTGATATCTCTTGCCTTTTGGACAATTATTGGAATTATTAATATTATTATTAATATTATTATTAATATTATTATTAATATTATTATTAATATTATTATTAATATTATTATTATTTTTGTGTGTATTGCACGTCAAGATAATTTTAACATTAATGTCTGATTATGTTAAAAAATTACACTTGAAAACAGACGCAGGAAACTTGAGGCGGACATTTTAATTAGTTAACAGCAGGTACTGTATATCCCTACCATAAGAGTCCATGGTAACACCAAAAATACAGAAAATACAGTTGGATATGAGTGTGATTTAAACTCGGGCCAGAGTTTTTGGATACATGTTTTTTTTCCATCTGGTTTGACGTAAATTTAAGGGATAACCATGATGACTATTCTAAATGCCGCTTCGAGTCAGAAATAGACTCCGAAGGGGCTGACAATCTGCCTTTTCCATTTTCCATCCCATTCCTTTTTTTAACAAGTTCCAAATTACAAGAGTTTTCTTTTCCTCATTTTTTTTACCCTCCTCTGTCTTCTAGCCCTCCCTATAATTTTAGCCGGTGGCATTGTATATTGTTCATCGTTGTAAATACGCCCAAACCGCTGAACATGAGGTCACCTCCACCGGGCCTGCTCCATCTAATTACTACTTACAGCTTTCTGAACGGGCTCACCCAGCTGAGAGAGAGAGAGAGATCAGGGGACACCGGGGCCACAACTGCACAGCTGCTCGATCCAGCTGTTACCGCTGCTCACAAATCAACAAAACACACACTTAGCTGAACACATCCATCTGACATGCCATGCAGTAGCACCGAATCTGGAAAGCAGCTCAAGGGGATAAAAAAAAGCCTTGGCTTAAAACTTGCACATGGTGAATGACAGAAGAGTTACAGAAACAGCTGGAAAACATCAGGAGAAGAGTAAGGCCAGGCTCTGTCTTCTGTACGCTGCTCTCTGACCCGGCAATGGTTTTTATATCGTTGTAAAGAGTGTACAGGTTATGATTTATTCTTTATATACTCAGTGGAATTAAATGCCAATTTCCTCACACACTTTCTATATTTGTACATAGCCCAATCAGACAGCTTTATTTGGGACACACCCACATGCAAATAATCGTCCATTACACTTTACAACCTGTGATTGTTGTGTTCATAAGATTAGACCATTGAATGTGTGTGTTAATGTGTTAGTCAGTGTGAAAATGCAAAACTCTTCAAATTCCTCTTATCTTTTTTCTATCATTCCACGAGTAGTTTAACTATTTATAATGAAGTTTAATTGAAGCATCTGACAGCTCACAAACCGAATCACACAGATGAAAGAAATGAATTTCTGATGGAAGGAAACTGAACCTAAAACAAAACCTCTTCGAAAGTTTGCAGATGTGACCCATCATTCCCAATTCAAAGAATAGCCATTGATGATCAACTCCAATAAGGAAGTAGGAAATGACTGAACACCCAAGTCACTGCCCATTTGTCTGTGTTTGGGACCACAACCAAAAACTTCCTGAATTGACAGGAAGCAGCACGTGCACGGTGGCTTTTTGGCACCGGAGCGGGTACAGGAAAGAGGCCGGGCCAGTGCACAGGACTGGACTTGGCATGCCGACATTCGGCATTGTGGGACGAGCCACTCAACATTGCGAGAGCTCAGGCTGGCCATTCATCCACACCAGCGTCCCTGTGATTAGCATTGTCCTCTTCCAGATGGCCCATCATCTGTTTCAGACTGCAGGGAGGAAGGGGGGCTCGGAGAGGGCGGCCCATCATTCTTATCATCCACTCACACAGCGGCCATTGTGATTAGCTGCTTGTGTGGCTCTTGGACTTCATCCAATCCTATTGCAATAGGGCAAGCAAACCAATCAATTGCCTAGGACCCCGAGCTAGCCTCAGGCCCCCAGACAAGGAATTGTCATAAATTTAATGCAATAACTACCTGTGTGAGTGCAACTTTAAATTCTTTTACGATCAGTGCAGGAACGTGCAACGACACTTTCATTGGAACAGCCCTCATGGGGGCACCTCCCACTAGCTGCTGACAGATACGGAGTGAGATAACTTTTATGTGCATGCGAAAAGTTAATATGTTTATAATAAATCAAGCAAATCAGATGCAATGAGTGGGCACAAAAAAGTAACGTATGCACAGTCAACTACAGCGAGCGCAGAAAACCATGAACTGCGCATTTTAAACACAACACACCGCAATTAATCGCATCGCTTGTGGCTCGCCCAACTATTCCAGCGCATGATGTTTATTTTTTTGGCTCAATTCAGGAACCAGCTTGCATCAAACATTATCACAGGAAACTACATGAGAGATCCACGCTGGGGAGAAGTCAAATTCCGATTTCAAGTTTTTTTCATTTGTTCTAATTGGGGACTCAATCCAAAATGTGAGTAACAAAAAATTTTTTCCCCTCCATTTTTCATGAACTGAACTCAAAGACCTACGACTGTTTCTTTGTACACAAAATGTTTTTTTCTCTAAAATATTGTTCCCAAATGAGCATAAATCTGTGTTAGTGAGCACTTATCCTTTGTCAAGAAAATCCATCCACCTCACAGGTGTGTAGAGCAGGCAGATGAGCTTACAGTGTGTACAGAAATTCTTTGGTTAATTAAGCCGATTGTTGCAGCAGCTCTGATCGTAAATGTTCTTGGAGGTGAAGATGCCGGATGTGGAGGACCTAGGCTGGTTTACGGTAGAGAAATTAACACTGAATTAATGTGAAACAGCTCTGGTGGACATTCCTTCAGTCTTCATGCCAGTTAAGATGCAGTGGCATTGCATTGTGTGACAAAACATTTTAGAGATATTGCACATCTATGAGGTGGAAGGATTAACTCAGTAAAGGACAAGTAACACATTTACACACACTTGTGAAGAATATTTAAAAGAAAGTATGATAAATGGGAGCAAAAACCAAACTCCCTGAAATGATAAGAAAAGGAAACCTGGAAAGGAACCATACTCATTTGTAATAGTGATGGTGTGAAAACAGGAAATAATTCCATATTCCACTTGATGAGCTCCAACAGGAAGTAGACCATAAGGGTGGATCAGGGCGGTTTAAGATGAGGTCAGGATCAGCATTCCCATTATTAAAATCTATCTATCTATCTATCTATCTATCTGTCTGTTTGTCTGTCTGTCTGTCTTTATGTATATCTATCTATCTCTCTATCTATCTATCTGTATGTCTGTCTGTCTGTCTGTCTGTCTGTATATGCCTGTCTGTCCGTCCGTCAGTCCGTCTGTCTGTCTATATAAATTATATTTCCAAAAGTATTTGCTCATTCATCCAAATTATCGGAACTGGGTGTTCCAGTCACTTCCATGGCCACAGGTGTATGAATTCATCAGCATACCAAGACATATTGGACAATTCCATGCTCCCAACTTTCTGGGAACAGTTTGGAGCTGGCCCCTTCCTCTTCCAACATGACTGTGCACAGCAAGGTCCATAAAGACATGGATGACAGAGTCTGGTGTGGATGAACTTGTCTGGCTTGCACAGAATCCTGACCTTAACCTGATAGAACATCTGTGGGATGAATTAAAGTGGAGACTGAGAGCCAGGCCTTCTCGTCCAACATCAGTGTGTGACCTCACAAAAGCGCTTCTGAAAGAATGGTCAAAAATTCCAATTCCCAAATTTTTCTCTCTTAAACCTTGTGGACAGTCTTCCTAGAAGAGTTGAAGCTGTTCTAGCTGAAAAGAGTGGGCCGACGTTATATTGAACCCTATGGATTAGCTCATATGTGAGTCAAGGGAGGTGAGTAAATACTTTTAAAAATATAGTGTATCTATCTATCTGTTTGACATTCTGTCTGCCTGTCTTTATATATACAGTATCTCTGTATATATGTCTAACAATTACTGTCTGTCAGTTATTTTCAGTTTTTTGGTATTTAAATTATTTTTATTTTTAATTTTATTGTAATCTTGAATACTCTTGCATGCTGCAAAGCGTCAGGCCGAGAGAGAGAGAGAGAGAGAGAGAGAGAGACGGAGAGAAAGGATCATCAGGGCAAGTGACATGATCCAGAGGGACAGGTTGACTATTAAATATCCATCACGCCGCACCACATCAGTCCTAATGGCATCAGAAACACATGACTCCGTTCCTCGGGACAGTGCTTCCATCCACAATGATTAAGTAAGTCTTTAATTTCCAAGACAAATAAAAAATGTAAGATGATTTTATCATGAATGTAAATGACCTGTCTCTTCTGATGACAGTCCAGTCGTCTCGTCTCGTCTCTCTCCGCTGGAGACTCGGTACTCTTCAGAGAGTGGGGCGCGCGAGGAAGCCGGCTTTTCAGCGTATTATCATTTTAATGAAGCGGCATGTTTCAATTTTTCTTCTCTCCCCCCCCACATGCTCTAATGCAGTTGTCTTAGCATCCCCTTTTCATCTGTCGTCTTCAAACACTGGAGGTTGTTAAACAAATGGACGTGTCTGAGTGCATCAAGCTGATCCCGGCTGCGTTATTGTTGACGGGGCCAATTAGTTCTTCTGGGGAATGGAGGCAGACGTGTGTACTCCCCTGGTCGTAGTGTCGTACAATTCAACCTGGCGGCTGCTTTGTGTTTGTTAAAATCACCTGACCCATTAGGAGACGTGAATAGAAGATGTTTTACTTAAGATTGTATACATATACAGTGTAGGGGACAGGACCTTTTAGTTTATTTTATTTAAATTCTTTTTTTAAGAGGGGTTTACTTTACTCTGCTTTAATAGCTTAATGTCATGATTACACTTTGTGTCCCCTTCAATAATTTTTTTTGTAAAAATGTAATATTGGTGCTTAGACCCTAATGCACCTTGACTTCCATCTTCAATTCAAATTAATCAATTAAAATGTATAAAAGAAAAGTTCTGCCTACATATACTTTATTTTGAAAACATATACGTCACATACATGTCTTACTGCACAGTAGAATTAGGAAGTAGCTGGTGCAGCAACAGAAGACGTTTGATAGTTCTGGGATTTGAACTAACAACCTTCTTAGTAATAAATCTATCTATCTGTATATCTGTCTATCTGTCTGTCTGTCTGTCTGTCTTTCTGTCCACTCCACACTGTTTCAATGTACACTATCTTGACTACACTAGTCAGAGGAGGAGGAGGATGTAATGATGACAAAGATGCTGATAGTGATGATGATGGTGATGATGATGAAGATGATGGTGGTGTTGTGATAATGGTGATAATGAAGATGATGACGGTGTTGGTGGTGGTAGTGATGATGAAGATATAATGCACCCTAATTATTTTATTAGATAGTGTGAATGGCTGCCTGGATAGTTCGGTTGATAGAGTGCTGGACCTGGGGTTTGACTCCCTGGGACTGTAAAAGCTGACAAGAAATTAGGATGTTCAGACAGCTCCTTCCTATTCCACAGAGCACATCTGTGTGGCCAACCATCAACCAACTGTATGACATACAGTCCCCAATTTGTTAGGGATTTTGCTTTGTCCTTACTTTAGGTCAATTGCAAGCGTGGGTGCTTGTAATACTATCTTTTAGTTTAGAGTTTAAGCCTTTAACATGAGGCAATGTCTGTTAATTTCTGATATTTCAATCACTGTCAGAGTGCTATACATTACTTTACTACATGGTCCTCAACACAATCGCTCTCTCGATATGTGCTGCCCCTATTGGTGCTCCTTATATACTGCACCTATATTATATTATCGGTTAGTGAGAATTATAGGCAACGTTTTTACGTTTTCAACATTTTTTACTTGGTCTTAACTTTAGAGCAATCACAAGAGTGTTTGCGAGTGTGTGAAATGTGTGTGTGTGTGTGTGTGTGTGCACGCATATGTGAAGATATTTCTATTCTAAGCCCTCACAGCTGGTGTCAGTATTTCAACCAGCATGTTACTTTTGTCTTTTTCTTCTTCTCTCTACATTTCGGGATGCACCAGCTGTGCGATCGCGCTTCCTCACCTCGGCTTTTTCCTCGGGTGTAATTTGGGTTTGGCTCACGGTCCAATGTGGGATCAGAGCGGCCCTGAAAAAGCCCTGAAATAGACAACCTTGTGCAACATATGCGCTTTTTGGGGGAAGGCTTAGACGGAGGTCTCAATCCATCTCAAAATCAGAGAAGAAGAAGAAGAAAAAGTGTGTGAATGTGTGTTTGAGAAAACCCCCTGAACATGCAAATTCAACACAAATGTTCTGGGTCGTCCTATCTGGGGATTAGACCCTGGTTCTTCTTGCTATGAGGTGGCTACCAACTGCACCACCATGCTGCCACAAAAAACTCAATACAACTGTTTACAAAAATAAGCAGTGATAGGCACAGGAGGTTTTTCAACTTTTTAGAAAGAGGCAGTACCGTGGTGTAGTGGTGGCTTTAAGCAAGTCAGTCCTGGGTTTGATTCTCGTGTGCCGCTGGTCCTTTCTGTGTGGAGTTTACATGTTCTTCCCATGTCCTTGTTGGTTTTCTCCTACAGTCCAAAGATACATAATAATGTTTTTAAATTTACCTCAGTATATGTGTGTCTAGGGTTCTTATTGCCTTGTGCGCTGTGGTGCAGGATGGGCACCGCTTCCCTCCGGGACCTTAGCAAGGATTAACCGGTATAGACAATGAATGAATGAACACTTTGAAATTAGTAATGTACAGAATTAATTTTAATCCAGGGATGTAATCGATAAATTGATTCAAGATCCTTAGACGTGAGAGTGTGTGTGTGTGTTACAGTTGTCCTGTCCGGATGGCATGTGGCTTTTGACAGAGGCATAATGTAAATATTTTACTAATGTGCCCTGTGTCCCTGACCTGCCCGGAGCCTCTCTTTCTTTCTATCGTTTTGTTAAAAGTGAGGGATGATACAATGTCATGGTGTGTCCATCAGCTCGGCTGGAGACAGAGTGAAATTTCAACACAACTGTAATAGACTGGAAACTGAAAACATTTCCAATGAAGACTGTGGTCATCTCGGGCAGTGGATGGTCCATTGTGTGTGTGAGTGTGTTTTCTTGTTTCTTCATGAACAAAGAATAATTTACACGCCATTATTAATGTAAGTGTCTTGTTCAATCTGAGCTCGTCCAGTCGGAAACTCCAGAGTCGACACGTGAGCCTTTTGATGATCTATTTTCTCTTTGTGTTCCATTTTATTATAATACTTCAAAAGCATTATAATTAATTATTGTTAGTCTTCATAATTCGTATAATTATTATTCATCCTCTCATTGTCTTCCACTTAAACCTTAGAGAACTGGACAGACTAGATAGATGGACCAGATAAACAGACTAGATAGACAGACTAGATGGATGGATGGATGGACGAACAGACAGACGAGGGGAAAGACGGGAGGACAGACAGATAGACAGACAGACGGACAGATAAACAGATAGACGGACAGATAAACAGATAGACAGACAGACACAGACAGACGGATAGATAGATAGATAGATAGATAGATAGATGGATAGATATTTAAACAGCTTCACTGTAGCTGTTTCAGATGTTTTCTCTCATCTATCCTGTATTCTGTCTCTCTTCTTTTGTGACGGATGGAAAATAATTTCTCATTTGTTTCCTTTATTTGGAGTTAATAATGTCCAGATGAACTGACCGGTGAGATTTCCGACACTGTGTGTACCACATCCATCAGCAACATCACCCGCTCTTTATTTTTCATTTCCCATTATATCACATTTTGCTCCATGTGGAAAAACCCATCTCCACGTCCAGAGCAGTTCATTTTCATTCGTTTATTTACGTTCCATTTGGGAATATTATTATTTCTGATATTGTTTTCCCATTTTGTTTGTTGGAGCATGGATTTTTATTGTCTATTATTGGATGAAGCATGTGACAAAAAAATAAACACACTTCAGATAAAGTGAAAAGATAAACGTGAGTACAGAGTTTGTATATTGTTGCTTTGATGTGTCCTGATGAAGTTTATGTACTTTTCCTATTGGGAGGAGAATTCGGATACGTTCCTAAATTATAAATATAAAATTATTATTATTATTATTATTATTATTATTACCATCATCATAATAGTCATTATTATTATTATTTATTATTATTATTATTATTTATTATCATTATTGTTAACCTTATTATTTTTCTTATCATCATCATCATCATCATCATCATTATTATTATTATTAATACGGGTGGTACGGTGGTACAGTGGTAGCGCTGTTGCCTCACAGCAAAAAGGATATTTCTGTGTGAAATTTACATGCTTTTCCCGTGTCTGCATGGGTTTCGTCTGGCTGCTCCGGTTTCAATGTAGATGACCTTGCTGACTCATGGAATATGCTAATTTATGTCCTATGACATCATCCAGTGAAATATAAAAATTTTTAGGCCAGGTATTATCAACTTAATATACACTCATCGGCCACTTTATTAGGTACACCTGTTCAATCGCTTCATAACACAAATATCAACCAATCACATGGTTACAACTCAATGTATTTAGTTATGTAATGAAGTACAAACCGATTGTCAGAATTAAGTAGAAATGTGATTTAAGTTACTTTGAATAAGGTGTCATAGTTGTTCGTACCAGATGGAGCTGGTCTGAGTATTTCAGAAACTGTTGATCTACTGGGATTTTCACACACAACCATCTCTAATGTTTACAGAGAATGGTCAGAAAAAGAGAAAATATCCAGTGAGGACCAGTTGTGTGCATGAAAATGACCTTGTTAATATCAGTGTGAGGTCAGAGGAGAATAGACAGACTGGTTCAAGATGATAGAAAAGAAACGACTTGGGAATCTTCTGTGTGGAGTTTGCATGTTTTCTCTGTGTTCGCACAGGATTTATCCAGATTCTCTAGTTTCATCCTGCATTCCAAAGGCATGCATGTTAGGTTAATTGGTGTCTCTTAATTGGCCATTAATGTCTGTCTAGGGTTGTTCCTGCACATGTGGATTAAGCATAAAAGAAAATGAATGAATGAAATTACAGACGCATCGTTCTCATCATCTTCATTTCGACCTTGTGTAGTTTTTGTCCTTTCTGTGTCTTGTCTTACCTCCGCCGCTTGTTGGTCGAAGGTTGTTAACGAGAAAGAAAATCGTTTGGTCACGGTTTGCTCGGCTGTCTCTCTCTCTCTTCAGCTACATTGTGTCAAGAGCCTCGGCAGCACCAGCGACACTGATGGCAGCTCATTTGGCTATTAATCTTTCATTAATACTCTCGCTTCATTAATTCATAATCATTTGCACAGCCTGATCTTAATTGCTCGCTATTTTGCCTTTGGATCGCAGCCAGGCATCAATTAAACCCGCCCGGGTGTCGTGATCAACGCAGCGTAAACAGTTAGTTTAGGATCAACTAGTGCTGTCTCAAATGAACACATTGATTATTATTTTTTTATTATTATTGTAAAGAATCAGCTTTAGTTTCACACAGTTCCGTGTTTTCATCACTTAGGAACTAGAGAGAACGTGTTCAAAACTCATCGAGGCGCTTGTGTGAAATGCAAAAACAACATTGCCTTTAAGTACCTTCAGGATTATGGGATGTGCAGATTTAAAATTAGTCAAAATTATTTGCATTCTGAGAGTAGAATTTATTTAATGTATTCATTTTTATTTTAATTTATTCATAAAAAAAACTCTGCATGGAGTTTGTGTTTTCGTAAACAAATTGAGTTCCGGGTCCAATGATAATGTATTTACAACTTTACAGTAAATTACTATAAGAGCTTCTGGAAATTTTATACAATAACGTATTAAAATGTTAATTAAATTCAAGAGAATAACTCCAATTACATTTAATCTTTAATTTCCATCATAGGACACAAACACACACAATCACACCACTCTTTTAGATATATATATATATTTTTTTTTTGTAAATATTAGCTACAGAATTATGTATTATATGTATGTTATATTAATGCTATATATTATTGGTTATAGAAGTACAGGGGTTAGACAATGAAACTGAAATTCCTGGTTTTAGACCACGATAATTTATTAGTATGGTGTAGGGCCTACTTTTGCGGCCAATACAGCATCAATTCGTTTTGGTAATGACACATACAAGTCTTGCACAGTGTACAGAGAGATTTTAAGCCATTCGTCTTGCAGGATAGTGGCCAGGTCACTACATGATGCTGGTGGAGGAAAACGTTTCCTGACTT
>JAOUQV010000004.1:233531-247602 GCA_028565295.1 Aspidoras spilotus | reverse complement strand
GGTGTTCATATAGATGAAAGAATGAGATAGGTGGATTGATAGATCTATTGCTGAATGGAGGTACATACACACACACATATAGAGAGAGATGTACTGCTGAATTAATTGGTGTTAATATTGATAAAAGAATATGGAATAGGTGGACGGAAAAACAGACAGATAAATGAATGACGTTACAGATAGATGTATTGATGATATGGGATTGATGGATGGATTACTGAATACATTATTGTGTATATAGACAGACAGACAGACAGAGACAGAAGGAAGCACGAATAAATAAATGATAGAATATATTAGTTTGAACCCAGTTTCCACACTCTGTAAACGCCTTCACTAACCTACATGTACTACTTCTACTCGTTTTCTAAACGCTGCTCGTGTCACGAACATGAAGTCACGTCATGCCACTTCCGTTCACGGGTACAGTTAAAGGAGCGTGAGACAGAGGGAAAAGTGACATAAAACAATATAGACTTTAGTAATATTAGTTGTGTAGAGATCTAAACAGATTAGCAATTTCTCCAACGTAAATAGTTCAGCTGAATGTAACTGTCTGACGCTTCAAGCTAACAGGCTACTTTAGCTGACCAAGTTAGCAAAACATTTCAGATAAGGCTAACAAAGCTAGTGGATAATAAAATAACGGTTCTGAAATAACTACTCACAATCCGTCGGAAAATGAATGTGTCCAAAAAAAAATCACACCACTGCGAATTAAGAAGTTGTTTTAAAACTCGGGCAGTACGTAAATCAGTCAGTATGGGAACGCGACCACGTCATTGCTTAATGCATTTTGATTGGGTAAACCGTGCGGGTAAATCAATTTAATTGGTCGAAAGTTTTCAGGCGTCACGCTCCAGAGATAGGGAAAATAAATTAACGATTAGCCTTTTATGCTAGCTACGGTAGCACGACCGCCATATTGGAGAGGTTTGATTCCAATAAAGAGAATAGCCAAGTTATAGCATAGGTAGACTTATTTTTTTTTACTTGTCTGTTTAAATAAACAAGATATCTATCTTAATAATAATTAGAAACGATAGGTTTTAAATATAAAATATATTTTGTAAGACGAAAGAATATTGTGTACATTTCATGTTTCCTTGTTTGCGCCGATTAAATTTCTTCACAAAAATGAGCTGAATAACGGTATTTTAAATACAATACCACATATGACGTTTTATTCAGTTTAAAATTATACATTTCATTTGCTACGATTGATCGTGAACTTAGAAAATTGCCCTTGCCAAAATGGCGCGTGAGTATCGACGTGCCTGACGTAAACGAGGGACGCGGAACCAGAGGACTGAGAGGACCCAAAAGATGAACAATTAAAAGGAAGAAAATAAATAAAAGTAGTTTAAATGATCTGTTCGGATATTTTGTTTAGTTTTGCGTTTGGTTGTAAAAAAGTAACGTTTAATGGAACTTCCAGAAGAAATCCTTGCCCATATTTTCTCTTTCCTGCCTCTGAAGGATAAATGCAACGCCTTCCTGGTGTGTAAAAGATGGTCCAGCAGTTTATTCGCTTCCAGCGCGTGGACACACACTGAGATCAGGTGTGTAGCAATGAGTTATTAAAATTTAAGTCTAAGTCAATAGACTTTACAGTTCTGCTACTTTTATAAATAAATAAAACTATGGGTGAATGAATGATTACTTTATCACTGGATTGATAAACAACTGAATATGCTGCTTACATTTTTTTTAAATTTCCGGCTTTTCCCTGCCACCAGGGGTCACCACAGCAAGTCACTCGCATTGTCGATCGATCATGTTTTACACCGAATGCTCTTCCTGACGCAACCTTAACCCTGCCAGGCTTAGGACAATTTAACATCTGATTCATCTAGCATGCATGTCTTTGGACTGTGGGGGGAACTTGGAGTGAATCCACCCCGGCGAGAACATTTAACTTCCATATAGAAATCTCCCATATTGGCCCACCTGCGGATCAAAGCTGGGTTCTTATCGCTGTGAAGCCACGGCGCCGTCACTGCGCCACTGGGCAGCCTCAATTAAATGTGTTGCTGAATAAATGTTCTAAATGTATATATAAATCATGAATGAGTGGATTCATGGATGGATAGATAAACAAATGGGTAAAACAAAGAATAGCTGGAGGGATAGATAAATAAATAAAAATGTGTGGATGGATGGTTGAATACTATATGTATAAATGTATAATGAATAAAAATAAAATTGTACCAAAAATATTTTCAAACACTTTTTAACTTATTAAATTATTTTGTCCACTCAGGTGCGAGTCTGGTGGTTGTGTTCCTAAGAAGTTCTCCAATCTTCTACCGTTCATCAGACATTTAAAGCTGATGATCAGCGTGGCTGTACCTGAACATCGGGAGACCGGTTTGCGTGTTCTGCAGCAGGTTCTAGACTGTGGCCGATTACACAGGTTATGCATCAGCTGTTTGGGGAATCCGCCTCTATTTTACGCAGGACAGGACCTTATGCGGGGATTGGTGGACGCTTTGTCGAACAGCTCGTCTCTCGTGGAGCTAGACCTAAGGGGCGTGTCGTTTACACTAAACGATGGCTTTGTAAAGAGCGTAGCCGCGCTGTGCCCCGCCCTGCGAAGTCTCTTCATCAATAACAGTTCTTTGGTGTGCGGTGTCGCCTCAGAGACGATCAGGGAGGTCCTGAAATGCTGTCCATTGCTGAATGCCATTGGATTATTCCAAGCCAGTGTGTCTCACGACATCTTAAGAGACCTGCTGGAACCCCAGAGAACAGAATTGATGCTTTTGGAGCTGCGCTGCGAGCGCTCACTGAAATACGTCACGCAGCTTTCAGACCAAATCTGGGCAGATGTTAGAAGCAGACATCCAAGATTGAGAGTGGACCTGGAGTTGGACCACACGGTCCCAGAGCTGCAGGTCCCTGGTGTGCTTCAACCCAGCATCCCTGTCAGACAGCTCCGCCTCCACACCTGGACCCCCCTGCTGAACGAAATACACGTCGTATCAGAGAGTTACGCAGGAACCCTGGAAGTGCTTGAGCTGCAGGCTATGGCGTCCAATGAGCTCAACCAGGCGCTGCTCGTCTTGGCATCCCGATGCACCAAACTCCGTGAGGTTCACTGTTACTGCGTGGTTACGCAAAGCGTGATTGAAGCGTTCTGCTCGCTGTGTCCTCACTTACAGAGATACACACTTAAAACACGCAAGGAGCTACACCCATGGTTCTGCACCACCATTAAATAATGCACCCAAACAATCATGGTTACTTTTTATACTCATTTACAAACCACTGTTTATAGATTTTATTTTTTAAGTTGTGACCTCTGTTCCACCTGATTTTCAGTATCTACTCCTACAGCTTTTGACACATCAACACGGGACAAACACTAAAACGTCTGACATGTTTGTGAGAAGTTTACCTGTACAAAGCTAGGAGAAATGGGCCTCCTCACTACACTTTTTTCTGTAAAAAATGACATTAGTTTGAATGGAATTTGCAGACATCTGTCACAAAGTTCACTTTTTATCCCAGTTTAAATTTCTCCCCATTCAGTCCCTATGGGATACATTAGAGTGGATAGTGTCTCTCTCTCTCACACACACACACACACACAAAACAGGGAATTCAGTCATCACTTGAATGATTTTGTTAAAATACTTCTACTTTCACTGTAAATGATGGCTAGTATTTGAACTGCCTTTAACAATATATAGCTTTCGTACGGCAGTTTCCACACAGACTGTTTATTACGTCTTTATTATTTTTTCAACAAATTATTAATTAATTTAAAAAATAATTAAATAAATATAATTAATTGTATTTATTTATATATAAAGATAATTAACATTTTTTTTGAATGAAGCTAAATTGTCACACAGATGGTTTGGCTACACAGATGTGCTCCCTGGGATAGGGATAAGCTGATTAAGCATACAGCTCTTCAGACATGGGTGTGCCCATGCAATATTGACTCAAGAAAGATGATTAAATTATATTTATGATACATTACAGATGTACACCGAACAAAAACGATTCACTATGAATAAACATGAATGTTCATAATTCTATATCAACCATACTGTAGTATACCCGATGCATAATAAAAAGTGCTGCTTCACGTCTTTTTTGCCATCTGCTTGTGTTTATTCGTAGTAGGTGAAAGAGAAATCATAAACGTGTGCGTGTTCACGTGCCTGATTCATGCTGTTGTGATTGACGTGTTTGATGAATTTGAGAGTTTCTTTGTCTCGATAGACTAACGCCAAAGAGTTGTCCTCAGGGTACACTGTAAGGAGCTGCAAACACATGCACCCAGAGACACACAAACACACACGTACTTACTACAGAAAAGTATCAATATTGTCTTTGAATTCATTAATAATAAAAGTCTAAGGGAAGATGATAAAAGATATGTGTGTATAAATGAAGATGGAACATCATTTCCAATGGCATAAGGAAACCACATCAAATACACCAGAACTACTTACAGATTAAAATTAAATTAAATTAAAAAACATCTGTGTCTCTCTCACATCTCAACGACTAGAGTTTGTAATGTGTGATAAATTTATTGATGAAGCTGTGTGATTTCATTACCGACCTCCTCATCTTCATCGTGTGCTATGTACGATGTAAATCCTCCAAACTCAGCCTTCCATCCTGAAACAGACAATTACTATTAATCAAAATATGGGACAGGTGGACTGAGAGGAGAGGTACACTATATTTCTAAAAGTATCCGTTCAAACGACTTGACTCACATATGAGCTAATCTATAGGGTTCAATATAACATCATCAGCCCAACCTATGCAGCTAGAACAGCTTCAACTTTACTGTCCACGAGGTTTAGGAGTGTGTTTATTGAATTTTTGACCATACTTACAGAAGCGCATTTGTGAAGTCACACACTGATGTTTGACAAAAAGACCTGGCTCCCAGTCTCCACACCAATTCATCCCAAAGATATTCTACTGGGTTTAGGGTCAGGACTTTGTGCAGACCACTCAAGGTTATTCACACCAGACTCCATGTCCTTATGGACCTTGCTTTGTGCACTGGTGCACATTCATGTTGAGAGAAGAACGCGCCAGCTCCAAATTGTTCCCACAAAGTCGGGAGCATGGGATTGTTCAAAATATCTTGGTATGCTAAAGCATTCATACACCTGTGGCCATAGAAGTGATTGGAACGACTGATTCTGGTAATTTGTATGGGTGGGCAAATACTTTTGGAAATACAGTGTATGACTGGTGTAAGATCTATCTGAAAGGTGTGACAGTGGTGTGAGTGGTGTTACCTGTACAGCCTAAATGGAGCAGCAGGTCTAATGCGAACTCTCTTTTTACAGAGTCATTCAGAAGAGTGTAATCACCATGGGACCAGCGACGGAGCTCCCCGACACACACAGGGGGGCCTTATACACACAGAGGAGAGGGATAGATATAAACATCACCTGCTCTATTATATTGTTTTTATTAGTATTTAAAGGGAAACATTCAATGTGAACATATTTAAAAACAAACACATTAAAGTGGTTAAAGAATGAATTACGTCTCCAAAATCTGATCACCTTTGTTTTCTTTCTCCTTTGTGCCACTGGATCCTGCGTCATTTGTATCAATTCTTTCTTCCTCTCCATCTGGCCCCTCACTCTGCCCATCCCCCTCGTCGTCACTTTTATCTTCATCACCGGCAGCGAGAGCGTGCAGTTTCAGCCCGGTAAGGTTGGACAGCAGTAGGAAGAACGCCTCTGACGAGAGTAAATCCCAGCATTCCTTTAGACAAGTGGGCAAGTTTTGTAGCTGTGCTTGGGAATAACACCTAAACACACACACACACACACACATTGTTTTATTGAGTGTGGAGAAGAGGAAAGCTGTGCGTGGTCCATCATGTGTAAACATTAGATATGATCTAAACCCAAACCTCTTATTCGGCGGTCCTCTCCTCTCCCACTGGATTTCAGCCAATTGTAAAGCCTCGATAACCTGCATATGTTTCTCCTCCTGACATAAACAGAAAGTGATGTTGAAAAACACTGCATAAAAACCTCTGTCCTGGAGATATCAGTATGTTCACACAAAGATTTACAGCTTTAACTCTGAAATCTTCTCAAAAGACTGAATATGTCTTTCTTCTTCTTCTTCCCTCACAACCATTTGCATCTACTGACCAGACCAAAGCTTTCATCAGTCATAGCATGGTGTTGGTGCTAAGTGATTTGTTTTTCCATATCTTTGTTAATTTGACCATCACCACCATGACCATTGTCATAATAGACTTCACATATCCAATTCAATCCAGAGCATTTGTTAATCTACATCCCAAATATGTGTAAGAGTTCTGCTTGGTCCAATAGACCGATTTCCATCATGATGTCCAGACTAAGAAAACACTACAATGCTATTAAATTATTAAAAAGCTGCTAAAGATGAGGTGGTGGGGCATGGTCAGACAATGACGAAATCCCTCGGGTGTCTGTAATCTGCAATATAAAGCTGCCTGTCGGTTCAGAATCTCTATATTTAGAAAGACGCCTATGTAGGCAGCAATGAAGCTCAGTAGGATCTGAGACACACCCTGAAGATACAAAACTCTGGAGACTCCTTACGTAAACGTCTATTAACATTCTGCATCATTTACCGTTTATTCTTTTTTTTTTTTTTTCATCCACCAAGTCATCTTACAGGTCACTTTAACAGCTATGAAGATAGAAATCTAGCTTTGTATCCAATGTACACTCTATAGGACACCGTACCTGCAGGAAGTTCGGCAAGCGGATTTCCGACGTGTCCTCAAACTCCTGCTGCACCTGAGCCTGATACAGTGGATCCATATATGTCTCATTCACCCACTCAAACAACACCGACTCCTACACACACACACACACGCACAATCATACAATCAGGTGTTCATGGATGCAGGTTCAGGGGCCGAGCTTTGTATACATGGGTTCAAGGAGTAAAAATAATCTTATTTTAACTGAAAATAAAATGAATTTAATAATGTTTTTTAAAACTGCAGTTTTAAAATTAATACAAACTAAAAAGAAACTCAATTATTTTAAACTCAATAATCAGTGAGTTAGGGTTTTACCCGAAATTAGACTCACGTCTGTAAGGAGGTGCGTGTGAAGTGGCATAGAGGGTTCGGCGTAACGCGGTGGCCTCGGCAGTGACTGACCATGAAACCAACCGCCCAGAGACAAGCGACACTTTTTATCAGTGAGCACCTCAGATACCTGAGAGAGAGATATAAATAAAAAAATAAATAAAAAAAACAGAGATATAGAGAGAGAATGAGAGAAATTATGGCTTGTTTAGAGTAAATTTATGAATATGCATCAAGCTAAATTGATTATGTAGATTAATTTGCCATTTGATATACACACACCGAGAGAGAGAGAGAGAGAGAGAGAGAGAGACCTAAGGGTCATCTCGTGAATCTGTATCAAACTGGAATCAAATTAACTGATTCATTGGAACGTTTTATTACATTTTAATAATAAATTCATCATGTGAGTGTGTGTGTGAGAGTGTGATGACCTGGTGGAAGGAAACAGGAGAGACTTCAAACAGTAACAAAGTGTTCCAGGAGGGCAGAAGAGACTTCACTACGCTCACCGGTTCATAATGGTCTACATACACATACACACAAGTATTATACTGCTGTACAATAATGAATTATTATAAGGTGATGATTACTTAAAGACGCTAGTGTCTGTCTGTCTGTCTGTGTGTG
Organism: Aspidoras spilotus; assembly: GCA_028565295.1. Taxonomy (NCBI): domain Eukaryota; kingdom Metazoa; phylum Chordata; class Actinopteri; order Siluriformes; family Callichthyidae; genus Aspidoras; species Aspidoras spilotus. The sequence goes on along the minus strand of JAOUQV010000004.1, from coordinate 239,879 downwards.
TGTGTGTGTGCATAAGAATCACAAATGTATTTATAATTAATGAGCTTGTTATAACACACTACCGTTTCAGATAAATAACATATTGAACCCTAGTGTAAACAGGTATGTAAAGGTGACGTAATCATTAAATGGTAAGTGACTGAAGAATGTTAATCATGTGGTTATATCAGATATTAATCAATACACAGCAGTAGAGAAATACATTACAACTAGTGTCTACAAGGTGTCACAACACAGCCGACGCCTACCTGGCAACTCTGGGCGCTAGGGCAGGAACAACCCTAGAAAGGGCACCAATCCATCATAGGGCACACAAACACACATTCACAAACTAAGGGCCTTAGAGACACCAATTAAGCTAACATGCATGTCTTTTGAATGCCACAGGAAACCGGAGTACATAGAGAAAACCTGTAGAGAATAGGCAAACTCCACAAGTTGCCCTAGGGGATCAAAATACTTAAGAAAAACTGTGTGTGTGTTTATACATATTATTACACTCAGTCACAACTGTTTTCTGACTGGAGGATGTCAAAGAATTAAAATGTAAAGAAAGAAAGGTCAATTTAGTTTAAAGAACTGCTAAAAAATAAAGAAAAAGAAAAAAATGGAGCAATTATAAAGGATGTGTCAATGTTATGTTATGATGATACACACACACACACACCGTCTGTGCTGTACAAATCCAACGTCCCGCCGTCACTTGGGTCCCATGGAGGCACCAAATAAAAGATAAAGGCGACTCTCCGACCTTCCAGTTCATCATCATGACACAGCAAGATGTCTGTGGTAGAAAAGACAAGCATCATGAAGCGGTCAGTTCAATTCATTTCAGGTTATTATCAGTGTGTTTGTACATAGTGTGTTTACAGTGGAACATTTACAGTAAATTAAATACAAGATATAATCATGAAGTTTATAAAAATGACTAGTGTAGTGGTGAGAGTGTGTAAATGTGTGTTTGTGTAGTGGTGAGAGTGTGTAAATGCATGTAGTGTTAAGTGTGTGTGATGTGTTGAGTGTTTAAATGTGTGTGTAGTGGTAAAATAGGGTAAAGTTTGGTGTCCCACAAGGTTCTGTCTTAGGCCCGTTACTATTTTCTATATATATATATTCTACATCTGGGTAATATTATTCGCAAGCATGATATTAACTTCCACTGTTATGCTGATGATACGCAGTTATATGTGTCAGCCAATCCTGATGACAGACACCAACTTACCCGAGTTGAGGAATGTGTGAAGGACATCAGACAGTGGATGTTAAACAATTTTCTTTTACTTAATTCTGATAAAACTGAAGTACTGGTGTTAGGACCACAGGCAGCTAGAAGTAAAGTTTCTGATATTTTACTGTCTATGGATGTTTTTTTTAATTGGACCATGTACAGCTGTAAAAGACCTTGGTGTGATTATTGATTCTAGCTTTTTCTTCGAATCTCATGAAGATAATACCATCAGGATAGCATAAAATAAAATACTTTTTCTCGCTTATAAAACAGTAAAAGGTCTTGGGCCACTGTATCTTAGTAAACTTCTAGTTTATTATAATCCACCATGCCCACTTCGATCAAAATGTGGTCTACAGCAGGGAGTAGATCGTTCTCTTAGAGCCCCACATCTATGAAATAGCCTTTCAGTTCCAGTTAGTGTTAGCATATCCTTCACAGTCCCCTATAGTTCAGGGTTCAACGCTGGAGGGTTCATGGTCATAGAGAGTTTTGGGAAACTGGGATGTTTAGATGCTGTTCAGCCACTGCCATGAGTTCACTTAGGTTTGTTGATGAAGGAGTGGCTGGCTGCTTTACGGCTCCAGGGCTCCCTCATATCCGTGTCACCTTCTGGTTCTGCCCTGTATATATGCTGTCATAGCGCTAGTCTGCTGAAGTTTCTTCTTGCTCTCTGCACAACTTGTGTTTGGATTGACCATTAGATAGTGGATCGTATCTCTCTATTCTCCCTTTATTTCTTTCTATCCTCTCTCTCTCTCGGACGAGCTACCCCTAATACGGCAGAGCTACCAGGAGATATCAGAGACCCTGCATCTGCCCATTCACTTTTATTATAATTATATTTAAAGTTGTATACTATTGTTAACGATGTATACATATTGTATTGTATAACCAAAATGAGGATGGGTGCTCTTATTAGTCTGGTTACTCTCGAGGTGTTTTCCTTACTTCTTCAGGGAGTTTTTCCTTGCCACCAATACTCATCTGGGAAAAAACTTTTTGGTAAAGCTGCTTTGGAACAATGTCAATTTTTAAAGGCGCTTTATAAACTAGAAACTGCAGTTCCTGCAGAAACTGTGATGTGTGATGAAATTTTGCAGATTTACAGTAGACAAGCATCTCTACTGATTTATAATAAAAGGTTGTCTCTAAATAAACATTCAAATTGTTTCGAATATGATTTTGCATTTAAAACGGGAGAAAATAACCTGAATAATGCCGACAACACATGCTGAACATTTGCGTATTTTACTCTAAAAATCTGTTGTCTAACACTTAACTGAGACATTTGTACGAGAGAGGAGACCTACCCCTTTGGGCACAGAGGGAACCCAGGTAGATATTTCTCCTATCTTTAAAACACGCACACTTAGCACATTTATTCCTGGTTGTTTTGATATGTGACCCGTGACTGTAGGAGGAGAAATGCGCGTTCAAGTGGGTATAATAATAACAAATATAATAATAATAATAATCAATCAACGAACAATGTTTGTTAGCAACAGACGTAATAAAAATTTCATTGAACTATAAACTAAAAATGATTTACTAAACTCCCAAGTCCTAAACATTAACTGAAAGACTGTTTCATAACTGGGGGATTTGAAAGGTGAAGACCTGGCACCCTCTGTAACTTTCATTATTTTAGGAACCTGTAAACAGCCTGCACTTTTTTGAACGCAGTAGTCCAGGTGTATTATGAAACGTTCACTCAGATATTATAGAGCAAGAGCATTTAGGACTCTAAACATAAACAGACCAAACCTTCTCCATCACACACATTATTTATTTACCCGTGTGCTCATATTTAGCGCAGGAAATATCCACAGTCTGCTCCAACTCCACACCTAACACCTCTGACAACCACGAACGGAACTGGAGGAACAGGAGTGACCTAACACACACACACAAGACATATTACAAAAACATTTCGGAACTCTGAGCACCACAAACACTGAATATTTAACTCAAACCTTATTTCCGAAATGTGATTCTCTTTCCTCTTCTTCAGATCATCGGACTGTAATAAAAACACATTTCTGTAATTCATAAATTTTTCTTAGTCCACATGGGAGTCACGGGCCTTCTCGGCAACTCTGTGCGCAAGGGCAGAAACAACCCGAGACAGGGCACCAAGATATCATAGGGCACACACACACAATAACACCAAGATACTCTTTAGAGGCACTAAAAAAACACACGTGTCTTCTTAATGTGGGAGGAAACCGGAGCACCCGGGGGAAAAACATACAAACTTCACACAGAAACACCTCAAACCTAAGGGTCAAATCTGATTAACCTTATGCGAGCAGAGGGGACTCGCACAGATTCTGGAAGTTTTAAACTTTGTTTCCGTGTCGAAATCTCAAAAACTGCCAGAGAAGACTGACAGGAAATAGGGTTGAATAAGTGAATTTGTTGTGAATAAGTGGTTTATTTACTGCAATAACACTAACTAACATGCCGTGTTAGAGAAAAGTTCAGAGGACATTTACCTGCTGAAATTTGTAAAGGTCATTCGATTTTGTATAAAAGTCGAGTTGTAAGAGTTCCTCCCTCAGATTCTCCACAAACGCCTTGTTCTGAACAAAATTACTGATTTTACAGTGAGGGAACGGCTCACAGTCCAACTGTACGTCACCTGAACACGTTACACAAATACACACACACACAAGGCATATTCAGTATTTTTGGTCAATTTTGTGTATTTTATTGTGTATTATGGAATCACTACACTGTATTATTTATATACACTCATTTTCTTCCACTTAATCCACGGCTTGGGGGGTCGGGGGCCAGCCGGTGCCCAAACGACAAATTTATGCAAAAGGGCAGGGACAACCCTAGACTGGGCACCATTCCATAGTAGCGCACAGATATATGAACACACAGGGCCACTTTAGAGACACCAATTAACCTAGCATGTATGTCTTTGGGATGTGGGAGAAAGCCATTATAAACACAAGAAGAACATCACCACGCAGAAAATTCCCAGGTTGTCCTATCTGGAGACGAAACCCAGAGAATCCAGTACCCAACCGGATTCTCTAGGTACAAGGGCATGAACAACACTAGACAGGGCGCCACTCAATCATTCGACCTGGGAACCTAACGCGGGTCCTTCTTCTTGCTGTGAGGCGACAGCGCTGCCCACTGCTTTACCTGGTACTTTTTTTTCACATTTCTGCTTTTTCCCTGTCACCTAATTTCAGTATTTTTTACTATTAATATCTTTCAGCGGATGCTCCTTTTATAGTCGACCACGATGACGTCATTTAGGGTTATTTCACCCTTTGTCCCAACTTTTTTTGAGTGTGTTGCACATTGTAGTGAACTCGTGATATTATGTTGTCAGTGAGCCGCACGTGCGCTGCCCGCAAACACACACTCACCATGAGAGAAACTCGTCTTTTTCTTCCAAGCTTCTTTTATTCCGGTCCGAATCACATCATCCTCCAGGTCCGGATTTAGAACCGCGACTTCACCTTCTTTATACTTTTTAACACTTTTCGCTTTGGTCCTTACGCTCGCGCGCCGTTTATTAGTCGACATGATGTTACCTACTCGGTCGCTGGAATATGACGTCATAAATGCGCTTATTAAAAAAGCAACGTTCTTTAAAAATAAACATTTATAACGAATATGAAACTGTGAGGAAACCCCGTCTTTAACACATGGATGTTTTACAACATTCAACAACAACAATAATAATCAACTTTTGCTTTAGAGAAAAAAATCAATGGTTTTAATAATTACCTTCATTGAATTGTCAAATATATCTGGCAACACTACTACTTCATGATATGATGCTTAATTCATTTTTAGACAGACAGATCTGGACTGTAGGCACACCGGTTAAGCCTGCACGCACACAAACTATACAGCTGTGATCGAAATAATATTAGTCCAATATGACTAATGTGATAAGTCAGTGTTTTTGGTGTAAATAAGATTTCTACATGACTTTAAATCTGTGTAATTGATCAATTAATTGAATGGGGTTTTGTTCAATATAACAAAAGTGTGAAGTTCAATTAGTGAAGTCATTCAAAGTGAGTGTCAATCAGGTGGCTCTAATTACAGAGAAGCCACCACATGTACATGCATTTCTCTGAAAACCTGAAAACTGACTTTACAAGACAAATCAGAAGAACAGCTTTGCTTAAAACATTGACCGGAGAGAGGAAAACAAAGAAATGCAGACAATGATCGGCTTTTAAATGGAAACCAAAACAAGAGAGATGTGGAAGAAAACGGAAGATTACTGTTGGAATTGATCGTGAATACCCAGCATGAAAGCTTATTTTTAGACAAATATGTCTGTACAGGAGGTAAACCTCATCAACCCCTCAAGAGGTGTTGAGTGTGTACAGACGATTTTTTTGCTCACCGTTGTAGTAAAGATTATTATTTATTCGCAGAAATTACTGTGAAAAAATAACATGACAAAGTATTGTTCCTTTGTTCTGATAATTGATGAACACTACCTGAAGCTTGTGCTCTGTATCTCTTATTTTTTGGTTGTCAGGTGACTGGGGCTGTGTTCCTAATAAAGTGTTATTTTAGCTTTAAAATATTCAATTTACTATTAAGGAACACCTTTAATTATTCTGCAATACTCATTGTAATATTTAAAATATTTTTTTTAATCAAATGAACAACACACAAAATATTAGGTGTTATAACAACAACAACAACAACAACAAACAACACAAAAATCAGAACAGGAATTATTTTAACACTGCGTCGTCTCTTTGTTTCTCAGTGTATGGCTGAGGACAAGCAGGCACCGAGTTGTCCCCCAGGTATGCCACCGCCCACTGCACTAGTTGCTCTGGGAGCCTACACACACACACATACGGTATCACTATACTTGTGAGGACAAAATCTGTTAACATCTGTAAACATTTTTAAGATAAAAATTAAAAAAACCCTAACCTTTTCTTTTTTGATTCAGTTCATAGATTTGTTTAGTCATAATAAAAAGCAGTAATGTTTTCCCAGATTTCCATGCACATATTCCAGCTAATGTGTGGCGCATTCTTCTTCTTCTTCTTCTTTCTGCCTCTCCCTTTTATCAGGGGTTGCCACAGCGTGTCAATCTTTTCCACCTCACT
>JAOUQV010000004.1:162385-174767 GCA_028565295.1 Aspidoras spilotus | reverse complement strand
TTGTTGTGGTAATTGTACGGTGTCCTTGAGTGTCAGAAAGGCGCCTTTGAAATAAAATGTATTATTATTATTATTATCATCTGACCAAAGCACACGGTCCCAGTTAAAATCCTAGTACCATTTGGCAAACTCTAACCGTTTACACTTATGATTATACAGTAATTTAGAAAAGGTTTCTCAGTGCATGCCTCTCAAACAGCTTGTTGTTATGTAGATAGCGCCTGATGGGTGTTTAGGAGACGACGTAACTCCAAGATGCTACCATTTGATTCAATTCTAATACTGTCTTGTTTGCAAAAGCGTGTACAAAGTACTAACACCAGGGGTGCAAATAATTGTGGCACACGTGATTTTATTCAAAAGATGTATTTCTTAATGTGTAATATTTTTCCCACCAAATAAAGGCACTTGAATTAATGCATAGATTTATTTCTTTTTTTGCATTGTTGTCCTATATTATTTTAAAAAAGAATGTATTAAAAGCCAAAGAACACTTCTTAACCAGAGGTGCCAATAATTATTGAGATATATATATATATATATATACTGCCAAAAAATAAAGGGAACACTCAAATAACACATTCTAGATCTGAATGAATGTAATATTCTCATTGAATACTTTGTTCTGTACAAGGTGGAATGTGCTGACAACAAAATCACACAAAAATCATCAATGAAAATCACATTTATTAACCAATCGATTTGTAGTCACACACAAACTGAAAGTGGAAAAACACACTACAGGCTGATCCAACTTTGATGTAATGTCCTTAAAACAAGTTAAAATGAGGCTCAGTATTGTGTGTGGCCTCCACGTGCCTGTATGACCTCCCCTACAATGCCTGGGCATGCTCCCGAGGGATCTTCTCCCAGACTTGGACTAAAGCATCCGCCAACTCCTAGACAGTCTATGGTGCAACGTGAAGTTGGTGGATGGAGCGAGACATGATGTCCCAGATGTGCTCAATCGGATTCAGGTCTGGGAAACAGGCGGGCCAGTCCATAGCTTCAATGCCTTTATCTTGCAGATACTGCTGACACACTCCAGCCACATGAGGTCTATAATTGTCCTGTATTAGGGGGAACCCAGGGCCAACCGCACCAGCATATGGTCTGACAAGGGGTTTGAGCATCTCATCTTGGTACCTAATGGCAGTCAGGCTACCTCTGGGGAGCACATGGAGGGCTGCACGGCCCTCCAAAGAAATGCCACCCTACACCATTGCTGACCCACTGCCAAACCGGTCATGCTGAAGGATGTTGCAGGCAGCAGATCGCTCTCCACGGTGTCTCCAGACTCTGCCACGTCTGTCACATGTGCTCAGTGTTAACCTGCTTTCATCTGTGAAACGCACAGGGCGCCAGTGGCGAATTTGCCAATCCTGGTGTTCTCTGGCAAATGCCAAGCGTCCTACACAGTGTTGGGCTATGAGCACAACCCCCATCTGTGGACGTTGGGCCCTCATAGCATCATCATGGAGTCGGTTTCTAAACGTTTGTGCAGACACATGCACATTTGTGGCCTGCTGGAGGTCATTTTGCACGGCTCTGTCAGTGCTCCTCATGTTCCTCCTTGCACAAAGGCGGAGGTAGCGGTCCTGCTGCTGGGTTGTTGCCCTCCTACAGACCTCCTACACATCTCTTAGCCATCCTGGATAAGCTGCACTACCTGAGCTACTTGTGTGGGTTGTAGAGTCCGTCTCATGCTTTCACGAGTGTGAAAGCACCACCAAAATTAAAAAATGACCAAAACATCAGGCAGAAAGCATAGGTACTGAGAAGTGGTCTGTGGTCCCCACCAGCAGAACCACTCCTTTACTGAGTGTGTCTTGATAATTGCCATTAATTTCCACCTGTTGTCGATTCCATTTGCACAACAGCATTTAAAATTAATCGTCAATCAGTGTTGCTATATAAGTGGACAGTTTGATTTCACAAAAGTTTGATTTACTTGGAGTTATATTGTGTTGTTTAAGCGTTCCCTTTATATTTTTGAGCAGTGTATATATATATATATATACATATATGTATATATATATATAAAGCGAGAGAGAGGGAGATAGAGAATCTTTACTTTCTTTTTATTATTATCAGTGTTATTATTGTATTGATTATCATCAGACAGTGGATGATTGTAACCCCAGAGCCTGATGTGGTATTGACCTCAAACTTAGTTAAATCTAGAAGGAACTCATTTGTTTCGAGCACTGGGCGATAAAACAATAACAATATGTATCACAATATAAATGTCAATGATATCTATATTTAATTATCGCTGTTTACAGTATTTGTATATTCTGTGTTTACAGTTGAACATTAATGAGATTTACAGTAAATTAAATACAGTTTAAAAGTTTATATAAATTACCAAGATTTATCACTAATAAGGAATGAGGATGTGATTCCCTTCTGAATCTGATTTCTCAGAATTTCTTTCTCTTGGTTTGATTAGTAGTAATAAAACTTAGTCATTTATAGAATTTGTTTAAAACAGAAATAAACGTTCAACTACAAACTAAAAGACTTTGTGTTTATTGTTGAAAAATAAAATAAAAGTGTAATCTCTATACATATGTGATTTGGCAGGTTTTTAAAAGGAGTGTGTTTAATATTTATAGGATATAGAGTCACTTTATCAGAGTGATTGTTTATATAATTAGAGAATAAAGAAATTCCAGTTGTCTTTGTTTAAAAAGCATAAAATCTCCAATTAAAAATAATACAATAATTATTACTTTTACTGAATTAAACCCTGTAAGAAATATAAATATGTCTTATTTTTATTTATAAGGACAGGTGAGAACGGTGAGACTGGTCTGACAGGTGAGAATCTATTCCAAGTTCTCACACAGTCAGGAAATAATCTTAAATCCAGAAACACTGATTTTATTTTCCAGTTTTTTTAGGATTTTCTTCCGGCTTGTAATTCCAGCAGAGGAACCCCAGATGCAGAATTTCCTCCTCCAGATTCTAAGGTGTGAGTGGTGTACCTGATCTTCCTGGCCCTGAAGCTGACTTTGGGGAGTGGCTTGTGGGTGAGCGGGCAGGGCTATCATTAGGGGTGCAGGGTTTGGAAGTGGTGGTGTTCCCGGTGCTCTCCAGCTTGTGGCGTTTTGTGCTCATCTGTTTGTTCGCCAACAAGGACTGCAGAGTAAAAAAACAACACTGATTGTACACTGATGATGATTTTATTACTTCCTGCTCCCGACGAAGGCGGTCACATTCTTTTTCTCTCCCTTATCGCTCTAGCTACATTTCTCTTTTTTGTCTAGTCTACTACTCAGAGGGATTTTCTCCGCTCTGCTCTTCAAACTAAGAAATTATGGATTTAATTAAATGGTCTCTCAATGCAATTGACACCATCTTCTCAATGAGAAGTGTGGGTTCGGGGGGGAACCAGCCTGTCCTGACGGAACGTTTACAGCTGGCTACAAGAGGGACTCGTGGGTGAAGTGGCAGGTTGTGTGTCTGGCAACTCTTTCCATGAAGGACATTGAGGACGTCTATTTATTTTGATTGGATTAGGCATTGCCCTAGACATTCGAGATATTAAACTAGCGGGAACAGCTGTCCGAGCCCCTTTAAAGCTGCCTGACATGATTAACGCAATGGGCAGAGCTGACAGCACTCAGACATAATATCAGAGCTCTTCAAATGCAGATTAATAGTGTGAGAGTACGAAATGGACAAATGAACATATGGATTATTCAAGAATGAGAAATTTTATCCTCCTTAAAAAATAAACCACACGTAATCTTTGTTTTGGCCTATATCAGCGTTATCCCGTCAAGGCTGCTGCTGTCAGCATGTCTAGTCTTAACGGTTATGTGATATTTTAATGGGCTAATTGGACTCCTCTATGTTTTATTTTCTATACTCTTTTCTTCCAATAAGGGTATGCTGGCGCGATCAGCTGCCGCTTCTTTTTGGATACTTCACTAACCCATCCTTGTTCACCCCACCCAGTTTTGTAAAGCGTCCTTGGGTATCTTGAAAGGCACAGTATAAGAGAAATTTATTATTATTATTATTATTATTATTATTATTATTATTTATTCATTCATTCATTCATTCATTCATTCATTTTCTATACCCTCTTAATCCTAGTTTAGGGTCACAGGAAAGCCAGTGCCCACAAGGCAACTAAAAATGTGTTGCTGCCATCATGTTCAGAATGAACTCCTGTTGATCTTGAAATATTTTACACACAGCGGCGTCACATCCTTTACAGATAGGTTTGAATTGTTAGAGGTTAAAGCTGGTAATGAACGTGCAGAAGAACTAACCTGTGTCATGCCCAAACTGAGGGTGCTGGTCATTCTCCCAACAGAACCCAACTTTTTCACTCCGTCTAAAGATGTGGAGGAGTAGAAAGTCTTCTTCTTCTACAGTGAGTTATTACAAAATTAGTATAAAGGGTATTATCAGATAAATGTCCCATTTGTTATTAGCCAGGTATTCCTAATCCAGAGAAATGCTCCTGATGTCAACCGAGCTACTAGAATCCAGGGGCCAATGTGAGCGCCATTTGTAAGTGGTCTGGGTCAGGTGGACCGAGGTGTAAATGGGAATTACAACTCCTAGATTGGAGGTGTCTGATACTTGGTAACGTAGACAAACTGCTCTGTTTAGTGATGATCTAGTCTGGACAGTATATAATTTGGAGTTATTTTTCTGTGTATAGGGCAACAACTCCATGTGTATAGGGCAACAACTCACACCATGGCCCATGTAATCATAGCGTCCAAGAATGTTGACCAGAAATTTCAGGACCAACTCCAAGGGAATAAAACATCCCTCTACCGGATAAATAACTGGAACTCATCAGGTTTTAGAACAAAAGTAAAAACATCTTCAGGAATCAAAAAGCACAAATCCAGTCTGGTTATGTACTGGATAAGTGGGAATCTTTACACACAGCATCAAACTCCAACTAATGTAGATGCAAACATCTTCCTTTATGATTACAAATAGCAGCATCATTATTGTATGTGTGTGTGTGTGGAACAGGTCACCTGTTTGACAGATGTGGAAGGTTGTCTGTTGCTGCTCTTCAGATCTCCGTTGTGGATTAGGGTCTGTTCTGGAGCACATTTAGGAGTAGTCGATGGAGCAGAGAGAAGAGCAGACAGTGAAGCAGACGGAGGAGCAGATGTGGAAGCAGACTGAGGACCAGATGCAAGAGCAAAGGGAGAAGAAGAGGCAGATGGATGACCATATAGAGAACCTGGAAGTTCTGGGGAGGCCATGCTTACAGTGTCCTGGGGGTAGCTGAAGGAGAGTCTGCTCATTCCCTCGCTCTCTTCATAATTCTCAATATCTTCTGGAGTGTTCCGGAACTCTCGCATCATCTCCAGTACGTTGGTGGGCGTGGCATCAGTGGACGTGTCTCCCTGAAATGAAGTCTCACTTATTTATTCCTCTACTGTGAGTGTTAGCTTTAAAGTACATCACAAGTGTAAAGTAGTATATCATTAGAGTGGCCGTGGAGAGGTAAGAAGTAATTGTGTACACCTGTGTGTGTGTGTGTGTGTGTGTGTGCGTGCATCTGTGTGTATACCTGTATTATTTTAGAACACAGTTTTTAGGATTCATAAATTAAGTCAACACAAACTAAACCCTGCTCAAGTCACATTGTGCTCATTGCTATTCTACACTCATCCAACAGTATATTTCCACACGTTCTACTCTGTGTCATTTAAATAACAACAGTGCTGGTGAATATCTACTCTGATGAATATCTACATGGTCTCAAAATGAGGTTTGAGAAAACACAGGTTACACCACTGACTGAAAACAAACTAGTTCGGACGTCAACAGTCAGACGTTCTTTGTTATCATGGCACGTACTAAGACAGGCACATGTCCAATGGATGTATACCCTCCTGCTTGTTATGCACACCTGGACGCATCCAGGTAGCTGCGCTGTTGAAATGGTAATCCACACCTGGCTTTCAAAGGGAATGGAAAGTGAAATGCTGATTGGTTAAATACACGTTATTCCCAAAACACACCCATGATTAATTGAAAGAATTAGTAGACACCATTTTGTAAATTTTGTGCTGCAGAAGTCGTAGTACACACTGACACAACTGAAGATCACTAAAATAACCCTAGTGTAACTCCACACTAAACCTGAACTAATTCTAAATGACCAAACAATTTTTACACAGCTCAGGATCGAACTGGATTACTGGGAGCTAGGGCGCCGGACCTAGCAGGTTCTCAAAGATAATGATATACGCCTTTGACAATCAGAGGTTACCAAGAGTAATACAAACCCAATTCCAAAAAAGGTGGTACAAAGTACAAACTATAAATAAAAACAGAATTAAATAATTTACAAATGTCAAAAAACTGATATTGTAATTACAATAAAACATCAAATGTTAAAAGAGAGACATTTTGAAATTTCATGCCAAATACTGGCTCAATTGAAACTGAAGAATCTCTGCGTAAGGCAGTAAGCGCAGAAAACGTACTGGCACTGCATCACATACAGGCATCCTTCTGTATTGAAAATCACAAAAAGGGTTTAGAAATATTTCCAGAAAACATTTTCTGTGAACCCAATTTACTGTGCCATCAGCCATTGCCAGATAAAACTCTATAGTTCAAACAAGAAGCTGTATTTAAAGAAGATCCAGACGCCCAGACATCTCCTCTGGACCAAGGCTCATTTAAAAAAAGACTGTGGCAAAGTGGAGAACTGTTCTGTGATCAGATGAATCAAAGTTTGAATTTATTTATGGAAATCAGGGGCGCTGTGTCATTTGGACTAAATAAGAGAAGGATGGCCCAAGATGTTATAAGCGCTCAGTTCAGAAGCCTGCAAGTCTGATGGTATGGAGTTGCAGTAGTGAAAAAAAGACCCAAGACAGTTGAGTGGCTAAAATCCTACATTAGACAAGAATGGGTTAACATTCTTAACCCTCAACTTGGCTCCTCAGTCCCCAGATTTTTACAGACTGTTGTAAAGAGAAAAGGGGATTTCTCACAGTGGTAAACATGGCCTTGTCCCAACTTTTTTGTGATTTGTTGTTTTCACAAAATTTTAAATGATCTAATTTTTCTCTTATACATTTTTTTCAGTTTAGACATTTGAATAAAATATGGAATTTTGAAACGTCCACATCTTTGCATTCTGTTTTTATTTACAATTTGTACTTTGTCCCAACATTTTTGGAATTGGGTTTGTATTATAGAGGTGTGTAAATTAGCAAAGGCAATATCAAATAAAGTTAAAATTAGTCCAGAATGCAGTGGCCAGAATCCTTACTAAAACTCGAAAATATGAACATATCACCCCTGTCTTATCCACACTGCACTGGCTACCGGTCAAATTTCATATTGACTATAAAATACGTTTGCTTGCTTATAAAGCAGTAAATAATCTCGCACCCCAGTACCTTAGTGAACTTCCAGTTTCTTATGATCTACCTAGCACAATTCAATCAAAAGGTGCAGGCTATTAGCTGATACTTTGTATTATGAAGGCTACAGCAAGAGGCAGATCATTTCTTATAATTTACATCTATGAAATAATCTTCCAGTTAGTGTTCGGGACTCAGACACAACTCGGACATTAAGTCTTGGCTGAAAACGTATTTATTTAGTTATTTAGTATTATAGAGGTGTGTAAATTAGCAAAGGCAATGTCAAAAAAAGTAATCTACTCTGGCCCCCCTCCCACTGCGGCATGGTGATGTTAGTTACAGCAGGTTATGGTCACTAAACTGCTGGATGTCCAAGTAGTGCTCAGAAAACAATGTAGGCTTCATAGATAAATTGGAGTAAATTTAAGGGTAGGACTAGCCTGTTAGGGCAAAACGGTATCCATCCCATTCTGGAAGGCTGCTGATCTTGCAGCATAGGGCATAGTCTTGAAACAGGGCTAGTTAAACCATGATAATCCAGAGTTGAGGCCAGAAAGCAGACAAACAGGCTAAACTAAACAATTGTGATAATACAGCCTGCACCGTTGACCTGAATATAGGACTATAAAATATTAGGTCTCTAAATTCTAAATCGCTTATTATGAATAAATGTTTTACTGATTAGGGATTAAATGTACTTTGTTTAACTGAAATATGGATCAAACCAGATGAGTATAAAGCTAGTCCTCCTAGATATAATTACATATCCCAGCCTCGTTTAACTGGTAGAGGTGGAGGTGTAGCTGTCAACTATAATAATAAAAAAATAATAACAATAATAATATTAATAATAATAATAATAATAAAGCCATAATAAAGCTGGTTCCTCTCAAGGTTTTTTCCTTATTTCCTCAGGGAGTATTTCCTTGCCACCTTTATTCATCTGGGATAATAGGTTTCTATAAAGCTGCTTTGGGACCACTGTTTTAGTTTGTGCTGAAGTCACATTTTATATATTTTATTTTCAGTGGTGATATCGCACATTTACACAATAATGGACAATTGAGAGACAGCAATTAACCTGTCATGCATGTCTTTGGAATGTGGGAGGAAACCGGAGTACCCGGGGAAAAACCGTGTGAACACAAGGAGAGCATGCAGACTCCTCACAGAAATTTCCTGAGTCGTCCCACCTGGTGCTTGAACGCGGGTTCTTCTTACTGTTAGGCCACAGCAAAAAGCTTAAAGATTATTATTATTATCCAACCTGATATTCCATGTGTATCTCCTCCTACAGTTATTAGGATACGGACACAAGACACAAACTAAATGTTGGGAATGTTCAGAAGAAGTGTGTTTGTTCAAAGCTAAGAGAAATGTTTATGCACACACTCGCGACACAAGAAATGTGAGGTTCTCACCGTGACCCAGGGGTTGTGCAGCAGCTCACTGGCTGTGATGCGATGTGCCGGGTCGACTTTCAACAAAGAGCTCAGCACTGACTTGGCTAAAAGAGAAAACAAGTTGAGAAAAACACCAAAGGTATTGTGGGTAATGTGTGTGTGTGTATTAACCTGCACTACTGACTGAGTCCCACATCGGACCACAAAGATTTAGATTTCCTTTATTGATCATCTCAAACAAATGTTCTTCAGAGCTGGAATTAAAGGGAGGTTCTCCACTTAACCTGGAAAAGAACCCATATCGCTGATCAATCACTACTGACCAACTGTATGTGTGTCTGTAAGAGTGTGTGTGGAGAGAGAACGGTCTTACAGCATGTACATGATGACACCAATGCTCCACATGTCACACTGCTGGCTGTACTCATGACCGTTAATCACTTCAGGGGCTAATAGGAATCACAGGTCAATAATTAGTGAAATAATTAGCTGTGTTTATACTACTATCTTAATGAGGACCTGTTCAGGCTTTTAACTTTTTAACTGTTTTCTGATGTGATCACACATTTATGTGCTGCCCCTACTCTTGCTCAATAGATACTGCAACCTGCGTGTGGAAATGTGCTGTTTAAATGAAATAATTCTCTGCTTTTTAATCAGTGTGTGTAGAACTTATTAAACTGTCTAACAGCAATTCATCAAATGGCAAGTAAATGAGATCAGGCTCGGTGTGTGTGTGTGTGTGTGTGTGTATATGCGTGTGTGTATATGTGTGTGTTACCCATGTATTTGGGTGTCCCACATGTGGTTTGCAGCATGTTCCCACTTCCGACTCCACCTTTCTGCACAGACAGTCCGAAATCTGTGATCTGGCACACACACACACAAAAAAGGTTGGTGTTACTATATTTGTGAGGACAGTCCATAGACTACATTATTCATGTAGCTCATTACTGCTAGCCCTTACCCTAACGTTAAACCTAACCTCAGTAATGAAAAATAATATTATTTGCTCTTTAATTATTTTTTTTTTATTAAAAACTAAAAAAATAAACATTTTCCTTGTTAGGACCAGCCAAAATCTCCTCACAACACCAAATGCTCTCACAATGCTAGTGTATGTTAAGAATCAGTCCTCACCACTATATAAAAACATGTACACACACAAAAACACAAACACAGCCCCATATATAAAGAGTGGATATGGTTTCAGTCCTGCTGTAGGTTTGAGACGAATGAATAAATGATAAAGACAGAGAGACAGAGAGATCGAGAAAGAGACAGAGAGAGAGATAGGGAGAGACAGAGAGAGAAAAACAATATTCAGTTTCTAACCCGTGTTTGTGAGAGGTTTTTTCCGGGTACACTGGCTTCCTCCCACACTCCAAAGACAAACATGTTAGGTTAATTCGCGTTTCTAAAGCAGCCCTTAGAGTGTGCATGGGGGTGTGACTGTGTGTGATGGAGTTGCACCTTATCTAGGATTGTTCCTGCACTTGTGCCCGGAGTTGTCATGTGGGCACCGGCTAGCACGTAACCCTGTGTAGAGTACGTAGAAGAAAATGAATAAATGAACTAGGACGTCCCACTCTCACCTTGATGTTAATGATGACATGACCGTCATTATGGTGATAACTGTCCACTAGAATGTTTTCTAGTTTGAGATCTCGGTGAACAATATCTGAGAAAAGAGAAAATGGAAAAAAAACAGGAACAGGGGAGGGAGAGAAAGAGAGAGATACAGAAAGATAGAGGGAGATAGAGATAAAAAGTAAACAGTGATGTAAGATCTAATCATTATCACTATGTGAAGTTCCTAACACAGAGTTGATATATTTCCATATATTTCCACTACGCCCCCATGTGTTTATTTGCATTACTGCACTGTGATGTATACAATGATTTATTAAAAGAACAGACAGATATACACAAACCTAGTGATAATTTGGGACAGGGTTTAAACCAATATATAACGTGTCTTCTCAACATGATACAGTACAGTGTACTGTACACTGTAAGGTTACAATGGTGTGTGTTTAAACATGTCACCGTCATGTGAACAGAGCAGACTTTTCTAAACCCTTTTGTATAGGCTGCAATGTATATACATTAAACATACTTCCATCCAGACATGGGAATACAGGGCATGAACTTCCACACATACAGTCAGAGGAAACACCATTAAGCGTTTGGAACCCTAATGCATTCCTCAGGCTCAAAACTGGGAACCCAAAGATCCCTAAAATACATAAAAACTAAGATACTACACCACACCGTTTAATACTTGCTTTATACATCCTAGTGTGTTAGACATGTGGGGTCAGGGGTTGAACCGCTGAAAACTATCTGTCCATCCGTCTGTCTGACTGTCTGTCAATTAAGTGGTCATTGTGAATTTTCTATAACCCTGGTCCAATCCCGATCCAGATCCCATTAGTACTGTAGTGTTTAAATGAACCAGATGAGCTAATAATTAGTGTGTAGGTGGTTACTGTAGGGGTTACTGTAGGTGTGAACTAAAGGGGTTACTATAGGGGTTACTGTAGGTGTTATTTTTAGGTGTTACTATAAGTCGTTACTGTAGGGGGTTACTGTAGGGGTTAATGTATGAGGTTACTGTATGAAGTTAATGAAGGGATTACTCTAAGGGGTTACTGTAGGGTTTTACCATAGGGTTACTGTCGGGGGTTACTGTATGGGGTTACTATAGAAGGTTACTGTATGGGGTTACTGTAGTGTGTTAATGTAGGGGTTACTGTAGGTGTTTTACATACCCGATTGCAAAAAAGTTAGGACAAAGTATAAACTGTAAATAAAAAAAGAATGCAATAATTTACAAATGTCAAAAACTGATATTATATTCACAAGACATAGACAACATATCAAATGTCGAAATGTTGAAATTTCATCCCAAATATTGGCTCATTTGAAATTTCGTGACAGTAACACATCTCAAAAAAGTTTATGTTTACCACTGTGAGACATCCCCTTTTCTCTATATAACAGTGTAAATGTCTGGGGACTGACGAGAAAAGTTGCTCAAGTTGAGGGATAGGAAAGTTAACCCGTTCTTGTCCTTGTTTATTTATTTATTGGTTTATTAACATCATCCTTGACATTGATAGCGATTTCGATGACAGGAACAAGGTTAAATTCGTATACAAGTTTCACATCTTATACATACACAATTTAGCATTTCCAATGCATGTCTTTGGACAGTGGAAGGAAACCGGAGAACCCGGAGTAAACCCACACAAATACGAGAACATGCAAATTCCGCACAGAAATTCCCAGGTCACCACACCCGGGGATCAAACCCGGGTCCTAATGTAAGATTCTAGTTGCTCAACTGTCTTAAGTCTATTTGTCGTATCTTCTATTTTATGACGCGCCAAATGTTTTCTATCTGTACTGCAGGCTGGCCAGTTCAGTAACCGAACCCTACTTCTATGGGGCCATGATGCTGTAATTGATGTAATACAGGGGTTATACAATGAAACTGAAACACCTGGTTTTAGGGCACAATAATTTATTAGTATGGTGTAGGGCCTCCTTTTGCGGCCAATACAGCGTCAATTAGTCTTGGGAATGACACATACAAGT
>JAOUQV010000004.1:139150-162285 GCA_028565295.1 Aspidoras spilotus | reverse complement strand
CCTCTGAATAACCTCCTGCACTTCCTTGTCCCACCACCAAGTTTCCTTGCTGTCTTTCACCTGTCCAGATGACACACATTAAGTGTGTTTATGACTGTCTGTCTAATCACTGTTTCTGTTGCTACCTAGTCATCTGGAAGCTCTTTACTACCACTCAGAGCCTTTTTTCAACTCCTTTTTGAACTCACAGCATTTCACAGCATTCTTCCTTTCTCATCTTCCACCATTTGGTCCACTTCTCTACATTTGCCCTTTTCCTCTTCTTAACCAACAGAATCATCCTGCAAATCACCATCAAATGTAATCTAGCTACACTTTCCCCTGCCACTACCTTACAGTCTCCAACCTCTTTTAAGCAACCTCATCTACATGGGATGTAGTCTACCCGTGTGCTCTTGCATCCACTCTTGTAGGTCCTCCTTCTTTTGGAAATATGTGTTTACCACAGCCGTTTTCATCCTCTTTGCAAAATCCACCACTATCTGTCCTTCTAGATTCCTATCCTTAACATTAAACTTGTCCATTTCCTTTGTTTCCTTCACCAGCATGCCTATTGAAATCTGAACCAATCACCACTCTCTCTTCTCTGGGAATGCTCTCTACCACTTCATTTAGCTCCCTCTAAAATCTCTCTATCTCCAACTCACAGCCAACTTGCGGTGCATAGCCACTGCTAACATTCACCATTACACCTTCAATTTCTAACTTCAAGTTACTCTTCTTCCACTTTGTCTCCTGCACACACAAGATATATCAATTTCTTCTATCCATCATATCAGCCTGTTCTCGACCTTTACTGTTGTCATTCCTACATTGATTAATTCGCATCATTGATTTGACAAGTGTTTTACACCAGATGCCCTTCCTGATACCATTTACACGGGCTTGGGACCGGCACTAGAAATACACTGGCTTGTGCTCTTTAATGGCTGGTTTATAACTGTATATGACTCTATATAACTGTATATGACTTTATATAACTTGATATGACTGTATATGACTGTATATAACTATATATGACTGTATAGGACTGTATATAACTGTATTACTGTTTTTTAACTGTATATAACTGTATATGACTCTATATAAACTGTATATAACTCCATATGACTGTACATGACTGTATATAACTGTTTATGACTTATATGACTGTATATAACTGTATATGACTCTATATAACTTGATATGACTGTATATGACTGTATATAACTTGAAATGACTATATATGACTGTATAAGACTGTATATAACTGTATTAAACTGTTTTTTAACTGTATATAACTGTATATGACTCTATATAAACTGTATATAACTCCATATGACTGTACATGGCTGTATATAACTGTATATGTCTGTATATGACTTTATGTAGCTATATAACTGTATATGAATATACATATATAACTGTATATGACTGTATATTAATTTATATATATATAAATATATACAATCATATATTTTATTGAATTTTCTCGAACATTCAGAACACGGCGCTAAACCTCCGGGAAAATAAAGAGAACAGTGATAATAATAAAAATGAAATAAATGTAAAGATATTAAAATATAGAGAATAATTAAAACTCTTACTTTGTTTAATTACTCCGCTGATAAACACCGACTCCGTCTGTGGGGTAATGATTGGATTTATTTATTAATAACTTAAAGGAAGTAATAATTATTATTGAGCATAAGAAGCTACAGGACTGCGCGCGTGCGTTTCCATGACAACCACAATACTTTCACTTCCGCCTTTTAGTATTTGAGGGAATTCATTAATTCATTAATTTATCAATTATAATGGCAATCGTAATAATTAACTAATCAGCAAAGTTACCTACCATTAACTGTGTTTGTGTTTGTTTGTTTGTTTGTCTGTGTGTGTGTTCATTGAGAATTCCCTGAGGGTCCGTCAGAAACTTTAATCCCCGCGAGACTTTAGAATGGGACAAGTACGGCAAGCACGGAGGGACAAACACAAAGAAAACGCGAAGTAGAAAAAAAGGGGAAGAGTTTTCTTTATTTTTCTTATCGCACAGAGTAAGTCTGTTCACCCAACCATCGCAAAGTGACAAAATATGACAATGATTCTTTTATTTTCTTATCATTTTCTATACCCGCTTAATGCTGTGGCGACTCCTGATCAAAGGGAGAGGCCGATTGAAGAAATTACTGCATCAATGCGGCGTGGCCTAAGTTGTGGTCATGCTATTAAACAGGTGTACCTAATAAAATGGCTAGTGAGTAAATATGTTATTTTTGTTATAATAATAAAGATTCTCAAATGTAGAATTGAAAATTCTGTTAAATTTAGAGAGAGAATTAAATAGTCATAGAGGGGACATGGCTTATGTGGAATTATTATTGCAATCAGTCATTTTTTCCAGCTTCCAGCTTTTTCATGCCACCAGGGGTCGCCACAGCGAGTCACTCACATTACGAGCTGGCACATGTCTCCATCTAGTGGTGATAAGCGGTGGGTTACAACGTGTGGATTTATGATCAAGTATTACTGGAAACATTTTTTTTTTTTTACAAATAGAAGATTCCAGTATATATATATATATATATACTGCTCAAAAAATAAAGGGAACACTTAAACAACACAATATAACTCAAAGTAAATCAAATCAAACTTCTGTGAAATCAAACTGTCCACTTAGGAAGCACCACTGATTGACAATTAATTTTACATGCTGTTGTGCAAATGGAACAGACAACAGGTGGAAATTATTGGTAATTAGACACACTCAATGAAGGAGTGGTTCTGCAGGTGGGGACCACAGACCACTTCTCAGTACCTATGCTTTCTGCCTGATGTTTTGGTCACTTTTGAATGTTGGTGGTGCTTTCACACTAGTGGTAGCATGAGACGGACTCTACAACCCACACAAGTGGCTCAGGTAGTGCAGCTCATCCAGGATGGCACATCAATGCGAGTGTCTGTCAACGTAGTGTCCAGAGGCTGGAGGCACTACCAGGAGACAGGCCAGTACACCAGGAGATGTGGAGGAGGGCATAGGAGGGCAACAACCCAGCAGCAGGACTGCTACCTCCACCTTTGTGCAAGGAGGAACAAGAGAGGCACTGCCAGAGCCCTGCAAAATGACCTCCACTAGGCCATAAATGTGCATGTGTCTGCACAAACGGTTAGAAACCAACTCCGTGAGGATGGTATGAGGGCCAGGGAACACCAGGATTGGCAAATTCACCACTGGCGCCCTGTGCTCTTTACAGATGAAAGCAGGTTTCAGCATGACCGGTTTGGCAGTGGGTAAGTAATGGTGTGGGGTGGCATTTCTTTAAAGGGCCGCACAGCCCTCCATTCGGTTATGTACCAAAATGAGGCCCTCAGACCCGTTGTGAGACTATATGCTGGTGCGGTTGGCCCTGGGTTCCTCCTAATGCAGGACAATGCTAGACCTCATGTGGCTGGAGTGTGTCAGCAGTTCCTACAAGATGAAGGCATTGAAGCTATGGACTGGGTCGCACGTTTCCCAGACCTGAATCCAATTGAGCACATCTGGTACATCATGTCTCACTTCATCCACCAACGTCACATTGCACCACAGACTGTCCAGGAGTTGGCGGATGCTTTAGTCCAGGTCTGGGAGGAGATCCCTCAGGATCATGCCCAGACATTGTAGGAAGGTCATACATGCACGTGGAGGTACACACAATACTGAGCCTCAGTTTTACTTGTTTTAAGGACATTAGATCAAAGTTGGATCAGCCTGTAGTGTGTACTTTAATTTTGTGTGTAACTCCAAATACAGGCCTCCATTGCTTAATAAATTTGATTTTCAATGATTTTTACAGAACAAAGTATTCATTGAGAATATTTCATTCATTCAGATCTAGGATGTGTTATTTGAGTGTTCCCTTTATTTTTATTTTTTTTTTTACATTATACAATATATATATATAAAGTAATGTAAATAAATGAAGTTGATCACAGATTAAACCATGTACACTGAAGTGTTTCTGTCATCCTAATTATAATTCTTTTATATTTATTATTATTACCAATACTTCATTTTACATTACAGACATAAAGGAAACTATTTCTTATTTTTTCAAAACACTTATTCCTGCAGCACTTTACAAAGAAATTAGGAGGGTAAAGTATTTAATCATTCTCTAATGTCATTGTTCTTTTTAACATTTAACTTGTTTCTGAATTGGTACTTTATTGCATCTTCATTCTAATAATAAAACTAGTTGTATTACACAAGGCAAAATCATCACAATAGCATAAATCAGACAATCTCAAATCTTCTTTTTATCAGTAAAGTTATAAAAAGTGTTGTAGCACAGAGATTATGTTGACACCCACAACATCCATGAACTTGATCAGTCAGGTTTTAGTCCCCATCACAGCACAGAGACAGCACTGGTCAATGACCTTCTAGTGGGATCTGATCAGAGTGTTTTCTCTTCTCATGTTGCTTGACGTTAGTGCAGCTTTTGATACAATTGATTCCTCCTGGAGAATGCTTTAGGGAACAGCCCTCGACTGGGTTAGATCAGATGAGAGACATAATTTTAATAAAGTTAAAGTATTTGTAAAGGACATTAGACAATCACTGATAAACAACCTTTCCCTTTTTAACTCTGATATAAAACAGAAGAACCCGTTTTTGAACCACAGACAGCCATAAATAATATTTCTGATGTTGTATTAACTCTGGATGGAAGTTCAGTCACTTCCTGTTAATCACTTAAAGATCTTAAAGAAGTGTTATTATTGACTCGAGTCCATCATTAATTAGGACAGTTTTCTTTCATCTTACAAACATAGATAAGATACACACTGACACTCCATAATACTGAAACAATAATTCTGTCACCTCCAGACTTGCTCCAGCAGGTTATTACAAAAGCTTTAGTTAGTGTAGAATGATACAGTCAGAGTTCTTACTAGAACTAAAAGATATGATCATATAACCCCTATCTTAATTACACTTCACTGGCTTCCAGTTAAATTCTATATTGACTATTACTTCTACTACTCAGTTATAAAACTCTAAATGATCTCGTTCCCCAATATCCAAATGACCTACTAATATTGCTGCATTCAAAATGTGCAGGCTGCTTGCAGGTTCCTAGAATAATGAAAACTCCGGATCTTTCTCTTACAAATCCCCCAGTTATGGAACAGTCTTCCATTTAATGTTCGGGACTCATTTACAGTCTCAATGTTTAAATCTAGACTAAAGACATATTTGTTTAGTAAATCATTCTTTCATAGTGTTAGTTCCTAAGTAAGGGACATCTGAAGGGTTATGGGCATTAGAGTGTTGGTAAACTGAGATGTTTGTATGTCTAATGTCTTAGGGAGTCCTCATGTCTGTGTTTCACATGTTAGGCATGCTGCTATTGCTAATCTTAGCAGAGTTAAGCCACTGTCTCTGGTTTGTTCATTACTGATAAAACGTATCAATTTATATAAACTTGATGATTGTGCAGTATACTGGATTTAATTTACTGTAAATATCATTAATGTTTTACTGTAAACACACAATGTACAAACACTGATAATGAACTGAAAGTTAGTGCGGTTTATTTACTTATTTATTTATTGTTTTAAAGTCATCCTCTATTCTAATAACAGGAACACGGTTATACTCAAAAACAAGCCTTATATCATACGCAAAGTCACATATCAATACACAAGTTAATGAAAATTTAGCATTTCCAATTTACCTGGCGTGCATGTCTTTGGACTGTGGGAGGAAACCGGAGCATTTGGAGAAAACCCACGCAAACACTGGGAGAACATACAAACTCCACACAAAAAATTCCCAGGTCGCCCCATCCGTCCTCTTGCTGTGAGGCCACAGCACTATCCACCGTCCCGACCCTAGTTAGTGCAGTAAATTATATTTTTATTAATATAATTATTATTAATGCAGTGTAGTAAGTATAGATTAAACAGTGTGGATGTGGTTTTTATTTCGGTGTGTGAAGATGTAGATTCTGTGTTTAAAGTAGTTTATAACACACTACAACATTTATAAATGGGGTTATAACCCATTTATTAAAGTGTCCTGGAGTGAGATTATTAAATGTGGGTAAAAATATCTGCAGTTTAAAATAAACGGAAATTAAACAAAAAAAACGTCTCGGTTATAAAAATCAGAAAATAAACAAATTTCACTTTATATATTTATCAAATCTGTACACATGACACAGAGGGAGAAAAAGAGAAAGATTAATCAGTCGAGTTAAATTAATTTGAATAATTTTTATTATTTATTATTATTAACATTACTATTAATATTAAAAATTCATTGTTTTTTTTCTATCCTCTCTTGTATTATGTAGAATTACTCCACACTCCTCCTTTACTTTTGAGAAATCTTTCATCACTTGAATATTTTTGATCATTACTAAATTAAAATTATTATACATATTTAATTCAAGTAACCTAGCTACATCCAATCAGAATCTGCATTCCGCGTATGTTTTTATATTTTAAATATTTTGTATATTGAGAAAAATGAATCTGATCTTGAGTCTAATGTGAATGCTATGGGGTTTGAAGTGAAATAAAACACTCAGGGAAATTGAAAGAATACAAACATACAATAAAACATATAATAAATATAACTGTATATTACTGTATATAACTAATCACTTTTTACATCCACTGCTCCACAGTTGCCAGCAACCTGTCAGATATCAAAAACTTTCCAAAAAAAGTTGGGGCACCAAATCCAGAACCCAGTTCAGAACAATCCTCCAGCTGTGGAAATACAGAACACACAGGATTTTCAGGTTTATCTCAACAAGAATTTAATAGTGACGTCTCTTCCAGCCAAGTGATCGCCTCCTCTTCCTCTTTCTATGAATCTGTTCTCTCCTCTCAGTCCAGGAGAAGACCATGGAGGAAGAACACCCAGGATCATCATTATTGTCATCATCATCACTGCCATGCTCCGAGTCATCATCAGGAGTAGGAAAGTTGAGATCAGGGAAAACATCACGGACCTTGGATAGAAAGAATGTACGGAGATTGTGACCTGCCTGAGCCACTTCTGAGTCCGGCTGGAGAGAGAAAAAAACAAAGTGAGAGTGAGAGATAGTAAGGGAGAGAGACAGAAAGAGAGACATACAGAGAGAGAGACAGAGTATGACACAGAGAGATAGAAAAAGGAAGAGTGTGTGTGGAGAAATATTCACACGTTGGACTGTTTCATGGTCCTGGTCCTGATACTCTCATAATAATAATTTAGCGGAAGCAGAGTTTAAGATCCTTCCTGGGGTTGTGCTAGGGCTGTATGCCTTTATATTACTATGTCTCGCTGTGTGCGTGTTGGCCAACCTGGAGGCAAAATCCGCTGTAAATAGCAGCACCGGATTTACATCTTTATCTCATTAGTCTGTGTTTAAAGCGGAGACAGGAATGGGGTTTGGGCGGGTGTTCGTTATGTGAAAGTATAGGGTCTTTTTATTTAACCCTTTTCCTGTTATTTGTTTGTTCACAGCTGCTGGTTTACGAGGACACTGATTGTATTGGCAGATTTTAACCGGCAGTGTCCTGATCCTTGTCCCCCACGTACCACATTCCTCACCAAAGACCTTCACTGACTATGTTTTTGTTATTTTTTGTCATGTCTTTGTGGAAAATAAATCTCCCTGCACTTCCTGTATGGGATGGTAATCCCGTCCCGTAACATTATATAACTCTAATTATTAACCCCGCTCAGTGACCACCTAATCGATTCGTTACAAGATTCTAGTTTATCCTTTGCTAATTGGTTTAAAATGAGATAAGCAGAGTAGAGAATAACACTGTACTCTCTTTTCAAAGTGATTCCGACTCATACATTTTTCATATTTCTAGCAAATGTGCAGCTGGTACGATGATGCAATGTGTATAGGAACAGTAATACACACTGTAACACTAACACACACACACACTAATGAGTAAGGTGAACTAGGGCGAGTGCAGGTTTATTTTTAGTGTTTTATTGTAAGACAGGATTTAAAACAGCAGCAGTATCACACTTGCTACTGCGAACACACTTCTGTGTACTGAATAAATCAATAAACTTATAAATAATTATATAATTACAATAATTGTAACTCACATAGTTAAACTTGGCACAGTTTTTAAACATCAGCAGGACATCAGAGATGAATTCCTGCACGGAGCCGTAGTGAGACGAACTCTTTCTGTCCAATCTGCTCCGGATTACAGACAAATCCATCGGTCTCTTAATGATCTGATAATAATGTCGGGCCTGGAGCAGTACCAAGAAAATTATACATGGGATATTTAGTACAGTTTCTGAGGAATAAATACATATTTAAACTGACCAATGGGCTGACGGGTTCGTGGAACGGAGCACTCAAAATGTTGCTATAGATGAGGAGCGTGAGCTTCTCACATTTCTGTACAATAAACACAAACACACACAGATTATTAAAGCATTCAGTCCAAATACACCACAGTGCTGCTGAATTTTGGAGGTATCTGAATGATTAGTTTTCTATAACAGACAATAACAGTGTTGTGGCGGTTCATCTCTAAATTTCAGAACCCTGGACTCAGTGTGGGTTTTTGGTGAAAATTTGACCAAATTACAGTCCCCTGCCAGTTACCGCTGTGCCAGAAAAGATACAACACAGAAAAAATTGCAACCAACAAAATCAAAGGTCATGACATATATGGAGTTTGTATGTTCTATAATTGTGTGTAATCAAAAGAGGCGTGTTAATAAAAGTGTGAAGTTCTAATAGTAAAGCCTTTCATTCTGTGACGAAATAAGTGTCAATTATTGAACTTAGTAAAATGTTATGCCTGCTGGTTTTAGACCTTGCTCAATGAGTAAAGAAATGTTCCAGATATTGTACGGAAGGCGAAATAACTTTGATTAAGAAGTTGACTGGAGTAAATATATAAATAAGTAAAGAAAATAATTGTCTGATTAGATAAAATGATCTCAAAAACCTAAATATGATAAAAAAATAATTATATAAATAATGATATAACATCTGTATAGATCATAAAATAACAATGTTTTTTATTTCTGTTTTCTGTGAGTATTGTGACTATTAGAAGACTCCTATATGAACAAAAACTATTCACTATAAAACCTCGTAAAATTCCACTACAGAAACAAAGTCCTGTGGAAAGAGACCACATGTCTATAGGGGAAACAGAGCACCCAAAGGAAACCCACGCGAACACAGAAAAAGCATTAAAAATTCAAAAAGATTTTTGCCAGTATGTCCCACCAGGGGATGATGCTGTCCTTTTTATATAGAAGCCCTCTTACCCTCAGGTCACATTGTGGGAGTGGTGATGGTGCAAGGTTTGGGGGCAGTCGTGTGTCCTCACAGTCGTACTCCACCTCAGCCCGCTTGTCGTCTCTGCACAGAGTACACGCCCAGTCTCCCCTGCAGAAATGAGTGAACACAACATCTGCTGAGCTTCAGAGGAGGTGGAGAGAAGTGGAGCGAGGTAAAAGTGGAGGAAACCGTACTTACGTGGGGAACCTGAGGAGAGTGGGAACATGGCAGGTCAGGTGGAAGACCTTGGGGCATCGATCGCAGCATAGTAGCTCACCTCCGATTGAGCAAACGGCACAGAAATCCTCACTCTCTATATCCACACACTCCCGCTCAGCCACACCCACTTCCTCTTCCTCCTGAAGGTTCACGACAGTACTCACCTGCTCAGCCTCCCATTCACAATCCTGCTCCAGATTCAGAGTCACTTCAGCCGTAGAGTCTGGATCCGATTCCAGCTCCTGCTCGGATTCTACAGAGAGCTCAGGAAGCTGCTCGGACTCCAGGTCAGATTCTGGGTCAGATTCCAGTTGTGGTTCAGATATGACACTTGGTTCTGTTTCTACTTGAATTTCAGATTCCAGTTCTGCATCTGAGTCAAAGTTGGCTTCCGGAGCAGATTTAACATGTGAGACTGATCCAGGTTCAGATGGATTGGGGTCAGAAGAATTTTCAGGTGCAAGAGGTTCTGGATCACTGGAATATACCGGTTCAGTACTCGAACCTGAAAAATACTTGTTTTTGTTGCAGATTTCCTGTATAGAAGACTCAGAATCCACAGGTGATAGATTGCACGGAAAATCTTCTGCTAACGATGGATCGCATGGCAGCTGGTACATGTCCATACTTTGACCCAGTTTAATAAAACTCTGTCCCTCCTTCAATAAAACCACAGGAATCAACATGGATGTGGAACATTTTAACTCAAGTTAAAGGTTTTTGTGAATAGACCTTACCTCAGCACAATGTTCTCTGACTTGCTCCTGGGAAATCTTGTCTTCAAACTTCAATCTGGAGTCATCTGGAGGAGCCGAGTTTTGCCTTCCCTGTGGTGAACATCTGGATACCAGGACCTTCAGCCGTTCCAGACACACAACTGGGACCTTTGACCCCTTGGGAGGTTTTATGCTAATACAGATAAATACTAATAAAACAGATATTCTATGGACGTATCAAACATTTTCATTTGCAGAAACAGTCCAGAAGTTCTACATGGTTCTAAAAGGTTCTACCTGGTGTCCTGAACTTTTCTTGATAGAGTGTGTTTAGTCAATGTACCTCTGGCATCTTCATAAGAATATGTGTAAACATTATCTGAAAAGCAACCAATCAGCTCAAAGAATGGAACTAAATCATTATAATAATGTACTGACTCAAATTAAAAGAGATCTGAAGACTTATTGCTACACTGATACTCCATACCCGGCTCAGACTTGTACAACGTCTGAGAAGGTCCATCACGAATCTCAGGATGAAGTCGGATCCTCATATCCTCTGGAATTTCTTCTGTGGAACTTGTGTATTCCAGCTTGAAAAATAGACAGAAATAAATTCTTCATCAGCGACTGCAGGTTTCATTAGTAACTGTCAGCCATATATAAAGCAAAACTGAAAAAGATCATAACTCAGAACTTTACCAAACACTGGACTAAACAGACTGGCAGAGAGACAGACAAAAGCGGTTTAATAGCAACGGCGCTTGTCAATATACAGTATCTCCATAAAAGTCACTTCACTTGGCTTTTAAAGGGAATGACAACTAACCTACTGATTATATGTTTTATTACATGTTACACCCAAAACACACCAATGATTAATTAAGACAATTAGTACACTCCTTTTGCACGTTTTGATTAGATCATTAATATATTTGAAGAAATATAGAAATATACAAAGAGATTATTCTAAAAACTTAATAAATATGAAACTAGACAATTAAGATAATACAGCCTGTACTGTTGACCTGAAGATGGGACTATTAAATATTAGGTCACTCATTTCTAAATCGCTTATTATATATAAACTTATTACTGATTAGGAATTAAATGTACTTTATTTAACTGAAACATGGATCAAACCGGATGAGTATATAGTATTAAATGAAGCTAGTCCTCCTGGATGCAATTACATAACCCAGCCTCGTTTAACTGGTAGAGGTGGAGGTGTAGCTGTCATCTATAATAATAATTATAATAATAATGTAGCCATCACACACAAACCTCAGCAAAAACTAAACTAAAAAAGGTTTAGTTTACAAAAATATCTTGAAAAACCAGGAAAAATAAGTCTCTATCCCATTAATTATAATTTACAGACCCACAAGGACATATTCAAAATTCCTACATGAGTTTGCAGATTTTATCTCCAATCTATTTACATCTGTAGACAAAGCTCTAATTGTAGGATATTTCAATATACACTTCAACAATCCAGAAGACTCCTTGGAAACTACATTGGCGCCCATTCTTGGCTCTGTGGGGGTAAACCAGAATGTAATAGGACCCACTCATAAGGGCGGTCAAACACTGGATTTAATATTAACATTAGGATTAAATATAGACAATATAGTTACACATCCACAATCTTATCTTATTACAGACCATTATCTTATCTCATTTAAAATTACTATGTATCAAAATAGTAGCATTTCATGCAAGTACAGACTCAAACGCACATTTACAACTACAAGTACTGCAGATAATTTTGTAAGTAAACTTCTAAGTTTATCAACTATGATTGTATCACCCTCCAACCCCACTAAGCCTAATCAGGCAGCTGAGTAGCTAGATTCAATAGTTTGTTGTAATCTCCACTTTATGAATATTATTACTAATAAAGTTGAAAACATAAGGCACAAATTCAATACTGTAAATCTTAACCCGAGTAATCCAAGTCGACTAGACGTCAATATATTTACCTTAGACCAGCGATTATCATACTTTAATCCTCTCCAAGAGACAGAATTAATTTCACTAGTTTCATAATCAAAATCTACAACATCTAAATTAGATTCCATAACCACAACTTTACTTAAAAATGTACTACCGGAAATAATCAAACCTCTCATAAAAATGATCAAATCCTCTCTCAGTATTTGCCACGTCCCTTAATAAATTAAATGATCAGTTATCAAACCTATGATATATATATATATATATATATATATATATATTTATATCTATTATTGTTATATTTCTGTTATTGTTAATATTACTGTTAGTTACATAATTATGTATTAGATGTATATGAATATGTTTTGTCATATGACCCCAGCAACACAGATATGGAGACAATTGCAAGTTTATTTTGCGCACACACAAGATAAAAAAAAGCATGATTAGCACAGAGTGTTGGGATGTAAACAAACACACGGGATAAACTACAACATAAAATGGCCGACAGCAACGCTCAGAGGATATGCAAGTAAGTGACTCAGGGGATCCTCAACACTCTGGCTCTCAGAAGTTCTGTAAAACATGCACACACAAAAGCTAATAAGGCAAAGGCTAGGAACAACTAAGCAGAAAAAACACAATGAGAGCATGATAGTTGTGTTGATCCAAGACGCACTCTAACCAGAATGCTGTTCAAATACCTTCTTAGGCGAGCTGATTAAGTTTTACATAGGCACTCAATTAGTGTGTGTGTAGAGCAGAGACATGATTTTGATGATGGGGAAGGGACCTATGTACCTGGGGCTGAGTTTCTTCTTCCGTAGATGTTTTGTGGCTACCCAGACTATGTCTCCAGGTCGATAAACGGGGTTCTTCCCCAGTCTTCGGTCCGCTGCCCATTTTATTATGGTAATGGCTTTTGTTAACTTTTGGTGAGCGAGAGCCCAGACTTTTCTCACTTTTCTTAAACCAATCGTCCACTGTTGGGTTGTCTGTGGTCCGTGAGTATAGTGGTGGTTGATATCCAAGAACACACTGGATTGGTGTGAGTAGAATTTTGTTGACAAAACATCCTGAGGATCTTTATGAGTTTCTGATTGGCTCTCTCAGTTTGTCCACTGGCCTCAGGATAATACCCAGAGGTGAGACTTACTAAAATACCTAATTTTTCCATTAAATGGGTTCACACTCTGGAGGTAAATTGAACTTCCTGATCACTAACCACATCCTCAGGGAGACCAAAATAACAAAACACTCTTTGAAACTGTTTAACTAACTGATTAACTAACACATTAACACATTAAGTCAATATAAACACATTAACTCACTAACTCATTAAGTCACTAACTAATTAACTCATTAGATCATTAACACATTAAATCATTAACTCATTAAGTAATAATCTTATTGACTAATTATATCATTAACTCATTAATATATTTTAATCTGTGACTCTCAGTATAAATCTTACACCGTTCATTTCTCCACTACATCCGTAATTGGGTTCTTTGTGAGGAACACAACACTGCTGTTACGAATGTTTTCACATACACACCATCACTGATGAATGACGATAAAGATCTTATGGCAAAACTCGCGGAGAGGAAAATACACACACCTCTCAATGTCACTAAAATCAGAGTAGATCACGTCCTTAACTTTTACTCTTTCTCTTCCTCCTGGATTATTTTTACAGATTAAATTTTTATGTTAGAAGAACAAAAATGAATCTGGCTATAAAGAGAGCATCTGTGTGGTGTGTTTGTGTGTGTATGGGGCTGGTTAAAAAGTAGGTAGGAGGTAACAAATAATACAGAGCTGAAGGCAAAAGCTATACATCACTCAGTCCATGCTCTTAATTTAAACAGAAGATTACAAATTATTTAAGATTTTTACAAAGTTTTAAAATTCAATACATTTCTCATCTAAATGATTAATGTGTTTATTAGATCTTATATCCACACACACATATACAGGTACATCTCAATAAATTAGATTATGATCAAAAAGTTCATTTATTTAAGTAATTCAATACAGTGAAATTCATACATTATATAGATTCATTACAAACACACTGATCTATTTCAAGTGTTTATTTCTGTTAATGTTGATGATTATTGCTTACAGACAATAAAAACCCTACATCATTATCTCAGAACATTAGAATATTTAACACAAAACACCTGCAAAGATATTCCTAAGTGTTTAAAATGGTCCCTTAGTCTGGTTCAGTAGTTTACACAATCATGGGGAAGACATTGGCAGTCATCGACACACTCCACAAGGAGGTTATGTCACAAAAGTCATTGCTAAAAAAGCTGGCTGTTCTCAGAATGCTGTATCCAATAATATGAATGGAAAGTTGAGTGAAGAGAAAATTAGTAGGAAAAAAGTTGCACAAGAAACCAGACTAACCATAACATTGAAAGGAGCGTCAAGAAAAGGTCATTGAAAATTTGGGGGAGATTTACAAGAAGTGGATTGCTGCTAGATGTTTAGATATGGTTTTAAATAATATTAAATAATATGCAATATTAATAATATTAAATAATATGGAATATTATGGTTTTAAATAATATTCTTATTTTCAGGGATAATGATGTTGGGCATTCATTGTAAGCCATAATCATTAACATTAACAGAAATAAACACTAGAAATAGCTCACTGTGTTTGTAATGAATCTATATAATGTATGCATTTCACTTTTTGTATTGAATTACTGAAATAAATTAACTGTTTGGTGATATTTTATTTATTGTGATGCACCTGTGTTTAGTCCAAAAGATTAATAAAGAAAAAAACAGGAAGATATTGGGACAGTATAGACAAAGAATATTATCACACTGAGTTTTTCCAGATTTATTTTCATAATTATTTCATGTATTTTCTGATCAATGTTATTTGATTTGTTCATAAAGATCAATTCCTGTGGATTATAAAAGTTATGATGATAAAGTATTCATTATTGATTTTAAACCCCGAGGAGACAGTGAAAGATTCAGTATTTCAGGTTATTAATTTTCTTCTATTATTCCATTAAATTAGTGAAGCATGTGGTTTTACGTTGTTATGGTGAACAGACTTTGTTTTAAATATCAACCACATGTTATCTAAACCTTCTCGAAAATCTCAGTGTGATTATCCACATTGATGATGCGTCACAGAGACGTAGATGACCTCCACCATGGACACTGACATGCCCACTTTTGGATTTATTTTTGATAACTAATTAACATATTATCTAATTAACTAATTAGCTAATAACACACTAACTCTAACACATTAACTAATTAGAACAATTAAAACATTAGTTCATTAACACATTAACTAATTAACTCATTAACTAAGTATCTCATTAACTCAATAATATATTTTACTCTGTGACTCTCAGTATAAATCTTACACCGTTCATTTCTCTTGTACATCAGTAACCTGTTTAGATGTTGAAAATATTATTTACCCTCTGATCCAACTGTTCCTCTCCCATGTGTTCCTCTCCTACGTTTTCCTCTCCCACGTCTTTCTCTCCCATACATTTCTGCGCCGTTGTTCCTGTGCGAGAATTAACCCTGAGAGATCGGGACTCGTATAAAACGCTGCACGAAGGTCTCGATTCTGCCAAGACCCTAAAAACTCCGGGTGTGTGCTCGGCAATTTCTGTGTCAGTTCCAGGTTCTCCCTCTTGCAGCATCATGTCTGAGAGTTCCAGGGTTCTCTGTGAGGAACACAACACTGCTGTTATG
This sequence comes from Aspidoras spilotus, assembly GCA_028565295.1. Taxonomy (NCBI): domain Eukaryota; kingdom Metazoa; phylum Chordata; class Actinopteri; order Siluriformes; family Callichthyidae; genus Aspidoras; species Aspidoras spilotus. The sequence goes on along the minus strand of JAOUQV010000004.1, from coordinate 146,351 downwards.
AGTGTTTTCACACACACACACACACAGAAAAATATTTTGACAGTGTAGAAATAGAATATAATCACACTGTGTTTCTCACATTTATTTTGATTATTTTTTGAGGTTTTATGTATTTTTTGATCAATTTTATTTGATTTGTTCATAAATATAAATTCCTGTGGATTATAAAAGTTATGATAGTATTGTGATTTTAACCCCCGTGGAGACAGCGAGAGATTAAGTATTTCATATGATATATTTTCTTCTATTCTTCCATTGAATAAGTGCAGCATGTGGTTTTACACTGTTATGGTAAATAGACGTTGTTCTGGTGCTGTGTGGAGGATTAGAGATCACAAGGGTTTAGCTTAGGCTTGTGTCCTTAAACTTAAACTGAAGTACCTTCCAGTCCCTATACACTGTAGCTGGAAAATTATGTAAATCTCTTTCAACATGTATTAAACATTTCAGTAATTTTATCACATACTGTATTTACTAAAAAAAAGATAATCTGCTGATTTAAAGGTGTCAGATTGATAATTTTGTTATAAATCATGATTATAAATAACCAGTTTAAAATCACATAATTATTATTGTTTTTATTTATTTATTAGCTATTAATTGACCCCGTCCCAAATCTTTTGGAATACCTCCCAGGTCTGTAATGCAGGAATATATATTTATACAACTAATAATAATTGACACTTTATTGATCTCCGTAGGGAAATTTTTTCTCTGCATTTAACCCATCCGGGGGTTTATTTAGGGAACGGTTGGGGGTTGGGTGCCTTGCTCCTTGTTCCATATGTTCCACTAGTATTATTCCACTGCCCCAACTTTTTGTTATATAAGGTTGCAAGTAAACGCCTCCATTCACAATGGATATTAAAGTAACCCCTTTTAATTAGTGGTGATTAAACCTCTAATTAATAAACCGGACCTTAGCCCAAGTCAATTTTTGTATTGGTCAATCTCAAAACTTAGGTTGTAGAAAGTGTTATAGCACAGCAGCAATACCTTCACAGAACATTATCCATGAACTCTATAGACAGAGTTAGCAATGGTTAAATGTCACTTGTTAAAGTTCACTCAGGTTTGCTGTTAATGGAGTGGCTGGTGGTTTTATGTCTCAGGAAGCTCTGATGTTTTTTTACCCTCCGGATCTAACTTTAATATGTTGCTATAGTGATAGAGTATTACTGGAGTTTATAAAAAGGCCCCTGCCACCTGGAATAACATACAGAACGACTTAAAGTTATCTCTTGTTTCCTTGGGAGAATTAAAATTTATTTCACATTCATTAAGCTTTAAACTCTGTCTTTTTATTTAAGAGTTTAAAGGGTTCCAGGTATGTTATAATGTTGTTTGTGTGTGTGTGGCATCTGCTAGTAGAAATGCTGTCATGTTGAATATTTATAAAATAAACAAATTATTGTATTACAGTTGTTGTTTAGAGGCAGCATTAGAGAGTGTGTGAACAAAGCTGCAGCTGTCTGTATCTAGTGTGTGTAGAAAAACACAGACAGGAGATTGGAGGATGTGGTTAGTGATGGAAGTGTTTCAGGTCTCAGTGGACACACACACAGTCACACACTTCTCTCAGGTCCAGAGACTCACCGTGTCTTGGTCCATTTGCTCTGAGGGGTGTTCCGAACCACACCCCACACCATCCCTCTCTCCAGACTGTTCCTCTGGAAAAATCTCCTGATCTGTAGAACCCTCTCGAATGTTCAGGGGAGGAGCATTGCCTAAAGCTAGGTGTTTCACCTGGTCCTGATTCACCGATTCATGCGGCATGGAATTCTGTGGATTAAATAACTGAATACCATTAGAGTTCCAGCGCCTCTGCAGATTGGAAGGAGAACTACAGCTGGGTTCCTGAGGTAGTGAACACCTGTCCAGTGAGACTGTAAACTTCTCCAGAGGGACAGAGGGTCTGCAGTGAAGACAGCAGATCTGGTGCTGACAGAATGACTGATAAGTGCAGTCTGTCTCTTGGAGAGGAAAACACAGAGACGGCATGGACACACACGGGACAGGTTGAGGTCTGAGGACAGAGGAGCGAGAAACACCCTCTGAACATAAGCGACTTCCTCCATTAACACTCAACTGACCTACAGGTTTAAAACAAACACAAGAAACATGGTGAGGATCCAAATATCCGAAATGGGACATATTACAGCACAGGATCCTCAACACAATGTCCAAGGGGCAAAGATATTCAACAGATACGTGTTTGTGTTGATGCAACATTAATGTAAACTGTTAATATTTTACAGATACGTGTTCATGTTGAGGTAATGTTTGTGTAAAGTCTTTAGATTTAACAGAGACATGATCGTGTTGATGTAATATTAGAGTGTTGATATTTTACATATACGTGTGTGTGTCAATGTAATATTAATGTAAGCACTTAATTTACAGATAAAGTACATGCTCGTGTCAATGGAATAATAATGTAAAGTACTGATATTTTACAGATATTTACATTTACAGTATTTAGCCTTGTCCAGAGCGACTTACAAAAGTGCTTTAAGATAATATAAGTAAACACAATCTTTCTGACTAGACAGGAAACCAACAAGATCATCCTCAAGAAACCGTTGTAGAATTGTGCATGTGTGGGGTTTTTTTTTACTTGTTGATGTTGATGTAATATTAATGTAAAGTGTTGATATTTTACAGACACGTGCGTGTTTGTGCCAGTGAAATATTAATTCAAATGTTGATATTTTACAGATACAGTACATGTTCGTGTCGATGTAATATTAATGTAAAGTGTTGATATTTTACAGATACTTGCTCGTGTTGGTGGAATATTAATGTAAAGTGTTGATATTTTAAAGATACGTGTTCGTGTTGATGTAATATTAATGCAAAGTGTTAATATTTTACAGATACATGTGCGCATTGAACAAATATTAATGTAAAGTGTTGATATATTACAGATACTTGTTCATGTTAATGTAATATTAATGTAAATTGTTCATATTTTTCAGATAAAGTATGTGTTCATGTCGATGTAATATTAATGTAAAGTGTTGATATTTTTCAGATACGTGTTCTTGTCAAGGTAATATTAATGTAATTTGTGGATACTTTTCAGATAAAGTATGTTCATGTCTATGTAATATTAATGTAAAGTGTTACAGATACCTGTTTGTGTCGATGTAATATCATCTGGGATAAAATGTTTCTGTAAAGCTACTTCAGGACAATGTCCATTGTTAAAAGCACTTTATAAATAATTAAATTAATATTAATGTAAAGTGTTGATATTTTATAGATACCTGTTTGTATCTATGAAATATTAATGTAAAATATTAATATTTTACAGATACTGTACATGCTTGTGTCGATGTAATATTAATGTAAATAATATTTTACAGATAATGTACATGTTTGTGTCGATGTAATATTAATGTAAATTGTTGATATTTTAAAGATACATGTTCGTGTTGATGTAATTTAATGTACTTTTGATGTTTTACAGATATGTGTTCGTGCTGATGTAATATTAATGTAAAGTGTTGATATTTTTCAGATAAAGTATGTTCATGTCGATGTAATATTAATGTAAAGTGTTACAGATACCTGTTTGTGTCGATGTAATATCATCTGGGATAAAATATTTCTGTAAAGCTACTTCAGGACAATGTCCATCGTTAAAAGCACTTTATAAATAAAATTTAATTAAATTAATATTAATGTAAAGTGTTGATATTTTATAGATACCTGTTTGTATCGATGAAATATTATTGTAAAATATGAATATTTTACAGATACTGTACATGCTTGTGTCGATGTAATATTAATGTAATAATATTTTACAGATACATGTGCGTGTTGATCGAATATTAATGTAAAGCGTTAATATTTTACAGATACGTGTTTATGCTGATATAATATTAATGTAAAGTGTTGATATTTTACAGATAGCAATTTGTGTCGATGTAATATCATCTGGGATAAAATGTTTTTGTAAAACTGCTTTAAGACAATGTTCATTATTAAAAGCACTTTATAAATAAAATTGAAGTGACTTAATATTAGCTATTAATTAAAGTGTTGATATTTTACAGGTACAGTACGTGTTCGTGTCGATGTAATATTAATGCAAATGATAGCGTTTTTTCAGTGGACCATGGAAAAGAGTGAGAGACAAAGAGAGAGAGAGAGAGAATTAATTTATTTGTTGTATTATGATTGTACGTGTTCATGTTGATGTAATACTAATGTAGTGCTGATATTTCCAAATACATCTTCATGTTGATGTAATATTAGCGTAAAGTGTTGATATTTTAAAGATACATTTTCGTGTTAATGTAATAGTAATGAAAAGTGTTGATATTTTACAGATACGTGTGTGTTGATCTAATATTAATGTAAAGCGTTGATATGTTACAGATACTTGTTCATGTTAATGTAATAATAATGTACTGTTGATGTTTAACAGATATGTGTTCATGTTGATGTAATATTAAAGTGTTGATATTTTAGAGATATGTGTTCGTGTTGATGTAATATTAAGGTAAAGTGTTGTTATTTTACAGGTAATTGTTCGTGTTGATGTAATATTAAAGTGTTGATATTTTACAGATACATGTTTGTGTCAATGTAATATCATCTGGGATAAAATTTTCTGTAAAGCTGCTTTGGGACAATGTCCTTTATTAAAAGAACTTCCTAAATAAAATTTAATTAAATTAATAATAATGTAAAGTGTTGATATCTTACAGATACGTATTTGTGTCAATGTAATATTAATGTAAAATGTTGATAGTTTACAGATACGTGTTTGTGTTCATGTAATATTAATGTAAAGCGTTGATATTTTACAGAAAGAGTATGTGTTTGTGTCGATGTAATGTTGTGGATCGCCTCCCTGATATATGCACTTGCTTGCATATCCTCCAAGCGTTGCCGTCGGCCATTTTGTGTTTTGTTGTTTATCCCGTGTTTTTGTTTACTTCCCAACACTCTGAGCTGCTTTTTCTTTTTGAATGTTGTGTTTGCTTAATGTTAGTATTAATATAAAGTGTTAATGTAAAGTGTTGATATTTTACAGGTATGTGTTCATATTGATTTAATACTAATGTAGTGTTGATATTTTACAGATACATGCGCGTGTTGATATAATATTAATGTAAAGAGTTAATATTTACAGATATGTGTTTGTGTTAATGTAATAATAATGTAAACTGTTGAAAATTTACAGATACGTGTTCGTCTTGATGTAATATTAATACTGACTTTAAAACTGACATTAAAACACTTATCATTATGGTGGAGTCTGTAACCTCCATCCTTGCGGTAAACAAATCTAATATACTTTCACACTGTACATTTTCCATCATACTATGTGTACTGCATGCAACCCGACCCCGCCCCTTCCTCAGAACACAGAATATTTCCTCTGTAGTGTGAACACACCCACACGGAACATCTCCGGGAAGAGATGTGTGAAAGGGAAAGTCGGGAAAATCTATGAATGTGTGAAAGTGACAATACAGTCTATGTGGGCTTTCACCTGAAAAGATGGAAAAGTACTTTGCACTGACGGTGCCATTGATATCATTCTCATACCACCAGGCTTCCTGAAGCGAGCCCAGTTTTTATAGTTTGGCATAAAATTAAAAAAAACTGACTAAAATAAAATAAGCTAGCATTTGTGTTGAACTGAAATCAGTGTTTTGATTTACAAAGGTATAACTGTTTTTTAAAGGCTAAAAAACAGTAATTGCAGTCATTACTGATAAAGTAATGAGTTACACCTGTGACCTGTTTATAAGTTTGCTTATCGACTGACCCTTATCTGTTTTGAGTATTTTAATTTTATTTGTTATTAGAATTGTTTTCAAATAATCATTTTTTTATTTTTGTTTCCTACTAACCAAGAGTGGAGATTTGTTTGGTCCAGAAACTAGCGTCCCAGTTGAATTTTATCTTCAGAGGTGTCCAGGTCTCTGAGTGCATCAGCGGCTGGAGGAGCTGCTGCATCTGAAGAGCGATCTGAAGAAATCACAGATACCTTAAGATTTTACGCAGTATAAAGACGAGGGGATGGATTGTGTTGTAATAATAATAATAATAATAATAATAATTTATAATTTATTGATTCTTTTGTGTACTTGGAACAACCGTAGCAGTGTGTTGCCCCCTAATGAGGCAAACAGAAACATTTTGGGATTGGGCGCCTTGCTCAATGGCACTTCAGCCATGGCTTGCCTGGAGTGAGTATCAAACCAGCAATCTTTTGGTTCCCAGCCCTCTACCCTCTCCTTTAGGACATGGCTGCCATCAAGAAGGACCTGGGTTCGATCCCTGGGTGAAGTGACTATGGAAATTTTAGTGTGGAGTTTGCATGTTCTCCACATGTTGCGGGGGTTTAAACTCTCTCAGAATGTAACTATATATTTTTTTCTTCTTTCTCTGGCCACACCGGGTCACTAACATTGCTGATTTATCTTAAATGATAATATTATAAAATAATAAAATTAATAAATAATAATAAATAAAATACTGATGTATATATCTACAGTGTATCTCCCGTACTACACACACTGACTGATCACTGAATTTAAATAATCCCTGGATTAGGAACACTTGGTAGCCTGTGTCGAATGATAAGTGATTACAGTCTGTGTTTTTACTTCACAGTCGTCTCACAAACAAAGTGTTGATTTGTTAACTGTACAGCAGAAAGTAACATTTAGCAGTTTTTAGTAAACTAAATGGAGTTTGGATGTGTGTGTGTGTGTGCGCGTGCAAGAGTTTCTGTAACAGCTGCCCATGTATTCTGTTCCATTGGTGAAGCATGAACAAAGAAACTAACAACACGTGTAGTTAATCTGAGAGATGAACTGGCCGCTGTAGTGGCCGTGGGTAAACTTGTGTATGGACAATGTTCACCAGCTTGTGCAGTCTGTTACCTGATGTGTGTGTTTATGTAATTGTATCAACTTGTTAGCAACCAGGTGTTCCTAAGTCAGTGATTAATTTGGTTTATTAAATCATCAAATGCAGTGCAGCTGTGTGTAGTGTACTGTGTAATGTTTGTTTTATGTAGTGTGTGCGGTGTGTGTGTGGTGTATATGTGTGTGTCATGTATAGTGTGTACAATAGTCTATATGTCCACTCTCACAAGTTCACTCAGGTTTGTTGACGGTGAAGTGGCCAGCTGCTTTATGTCCCAGGGCTCCCTCATGTCTGTGTCACCTTC
>JAOUQV010000004.1:87703-110868 GCA_028565295.1 Aspidoras spilotus | reverse complement strand
ACAGTGGTCAGAGGGATTTTAAGCCATTCTTCTTGCAGGATAGTGGCCAGGTCACGTGATGCTGGTGGAGGAAAACGTTTCCTGATTTGCTCCTCCAAAACACCCCAAAGTGGCTCTTGATACATCTCAAAGACTTTCTGTCTTGGTCGCAGATGCGCCAGCAAGACATGCACCAAGAATTTGTAACTCTGGTATGTCACCCATAATGTTGTGCACATTGCAAAATTTTGAGCACAACTGTGCTCTTACCCTGCTAAATGAACCTTCACACTCTGCTCTTACTGGTGCAATGTGCAATTAATAAATATTGGCCACCAGGCTTGTCCAATTTAGCCATGAAACTGAATATTGGCTCGTTTGAAATTTCGTGACAGCAACACAAAACAGTGCAATAAGTGGCTGAAACGTTTGAGGTACAAAAAAGGAACAGCTGGAGAACCAGTTCGCAATAGGTCATTAACATGACTGGATATAAGAAGAGCATCTTGAAGTGCCAGCGGCTCTCAGAAGTAAAGATAGGAAGATCACCAATCCCCCTAATTATGTGCCGAAAATAGCGATATCAGAAAGGTGTTTGACAGTTTCAAATTTCAGAGCTTGAACATATCATCATCTACAGTGAAAAATATCATCAAAAGATTGAAAGAAATCTGGAATAATCTCTGTGCGCAAGGGTCACGAGCGGAAAACCATACTAGGTGCCTGTGATCTTTGGGCTCTTATACGGCACTGCATCACATACAGGCATGGTTCTTTTTTCGAAAATCACAAAATGGGCGCAGGAATATTTCCAGAGAACATTATCTGTGAACACAATTCACAGTGCCATCCGCAATTGCCAGCTAAACCTCTATTATTCAAAGAAAATGCCGTATTTAAACAAGATACAGAAGCTCAGATGTCTTATCTGGGCAAAAGCTTTTTTCAGGTCGCCCCACCTGGGGATCGAACCCGGGTCCTCTTGCTGTGAGGCTACAGCACTATCCACCGAGCCCCCCTATTTAAAATGGACTGTGGCAAAGTGGAAAACGGTTCTGTGGTCAGACAAATCAAAATGTGAAGTTCTTTATGGAAATCAGGGATGCCGTGGCATACGGACTAAAGAGGAGAAGGACGACCTAAGTTGTTATCAGCGATAAGTTTAAAAGCCTGCATCTCTGATGGTATGATGTATTTCATCAGTGCTTGTGGAATGGGCAGCTTTCATATCTGGTTCTAGAGCAATTTATGCTCCCATCTAAACGATGTCTCTTTCAGGGAGGACCTTACATTTTCTAACATGACAATGCCAAACCACATACTGCAATAATTACAGCATCATGGCTGCGTAGAAGAAGTGTCTGGGTACTGAACTGGCCAGCCTGCAGACAAGAAAACATTTGACGCATCATAAAACAGAAGATACGACAAAAAAGACAGTTGAGCAACTAGAAACCTACATTAGACAAAAATGTTTTACATTCCTTGAGCAACTTGTCTCCTCAGTCTCTAGAGGTTTACAAACTGTAAAGAGAAAAGGGGATCTCTCACAATGGTAAACATGGCCTTGTCCCAACTTTTTTGATATGTATTTTTGTCACAAAATTTAAATTCAACTAATGTTTCTCTTTAAATAATACATTTTCACAGTTAAAATATTTGATATGTCATCTATGTTCTATATTGAATAAAATATGGAATTTTGAACTTCCACATCATTGCATTCCATTTTTATTTACAATTTGTACTTTGACCGAATTTTTTTGGAATATGGTTTTTAGTATCACACCTTTCATATATAATTAATAAACCAAATAAAACAATAAAACATCCAGACATTTTAATAATAACATTAATTCTATCTGTCATTATTTGTCTGTAATAATGATATTCAAAACAATAATCATTCATTAAAATCACATAATTTAATTTTGTACCTTTCCCTCAACCCGGTTACACAAAAGATGAGCTTCTACATAAAATAGTGACATCACTTTTCTTTTGGACAACAGGGCAGCAAAAACGAGTTGCTCAATTATCTAGAGATACTCAGTTATTTACAGCGAAACTCAATCTATTAATGGTGAAACTCAGTTGAGTGAGGTGTCCGAATGAGTAAGTAAGGTGTGTGAGTGAGTAAGATGTGTAAATGAGTGAGGTGTGTGAGTGTGTGAGGTGTGTGAATAAGTGAGATGTGCAAGTGAGTGTGTAAGGTGTGCCAGTGAGTGAGGTGTGTTAAAGAGTGAGTTGTGTGGATGAGTGAGGTGTGTGCTGGTGTAATTATTAATAATAAATAATCAATACATTCTTTGTCCTGAAGCTGTGAGATATGAACTACACTGTACTGAAAAAGTTCAGATACATTCCAGTAAAAAACACCTGGAGAGTGACATTGCATCATCATCATCAGAGTGAATGACATCAGAGACAATAACACTTCAAACACTCAGATCTACATGATCACACTCAAAGTGTGAGTTACTCATTAACCACTGACTAATAACAAAAAGAAACAATAAATACTCAAACTGTCACCTTCATCCTCATTGATTACTGAACACAGCTCCTGAGATCGAGTTACACAGAGTGAGACAGAGAGAGAGAGAGCTCAGAACCAGTCTGTCAGCTTAGTAAAAGTACAATGTTTTCTCACCTGTCAGGTGTTCTACTGAATGAACTCTCGGGTGTCTTTGTGGTCGCTGGAGGAAGGTGAGTGTTGGGATTAGGAAGTCTTCCATTACTAGACACAGGGCCCTTGAGATTTTGATTAGCATCATACTCAAAAGTGCGTTTAGGTTTAGGTAGGGGGTTGACGGGCGGGCCAGGATGGCTTTGAGTGCAGGGAAGTACATGGTTCTCAGATGTAAAGGAGGCTATGCTAAACCTCTGCCTGAACTTTGAGAGTTTTTCTGAGCCAGTGTAAACCTCTGGCTCAGTAGAGACAGAACACATGCTGCTCCGCTTGCTGTCACACGTGCTGTCCAAATCCTTATGACGTGATGAAATGGTGAGAGACTTCTGAAGTGGCTTGTCCAGTCCGTAACAGTTACTCAAATATTTTGGAGGAGCAGACGGACTTTCCTTCAACACCTGCTCGATCTTTTGTATCCGATTCAGCACGGCAGACGTCTCTTTATGGGGATAAAGAGTGCAGAGGTATGTCTTCTGTCCCTCTCTCTTGCGGAAATGCCCACTACTTTCTCGATCCGAGGTTCCTTCCTTTTCCTCTGTCTCTGGGTAAGAACATTCCGAAAATGCTGTACTCATTCTGCGCATGGACTTGAAGTCAAACACTTTTTCACAACAGGGAGAGGACAAGAGCCTGGGACAGCCTTCACTCCCACCGCCAGGCCGCTTGTCCAGGCACAGACTCATCCTATGACGAGCCACATTTCGACACTCCCATTCCGAGATCTTCTTTCGTATGGTGGAAGATGAAGTCCCGGTGCTACGTCTGTATTTGTTGGCGTTTAAGGACAGTGTACCCAAGCTGAGAGGTCCAGGACAGACTGTATCACCTACAGAAAGCTCATCTTTAAGCGGGTTCTCTTTTTGCTCCTGGTCTTCTCCACCCGACGGATTATAGATGCTTAGATTCTTATCCAGACATCCAATGCTCCTGGCCTTGGTCAGTCTGAACTGAGCTGTTTTGTGTTTTGTGTTAATGTTGATGTTTCTTCTTTGACGATTGGTGTCTTTTGTCTGGCTGAACTGTGCGTGACACGATTCATTTACAGCAGAAAGAAAAGGAGGTGGAGACGATGTCTGGGACCTGGAACAAGAACAAAAAGGGAAAAAAGGTCAGAAACTCTACCACAGTTATTAGTGAGTTTGTACATAAGCATTATAGAAAATAAGTTCATTATAGATAATCAGTTCATTATATAAAACAATAATACTAATACAAACCTGATTCCAAAAAAGTTGGGAAAAAGTACAAATTATGCAACACACACTAATGCAACCCCATACCATCAGAGATGTAGGCTTCGGAACTGAGCACTGATAACAACTTGGGTCGTTCTTTACCTCCTTAGTCCGAATAACACAGTGTCCCTGATTTCCATAAAGAACTTTAAATTTTGATTTGTCAGACAACAGAACAGTTTTCTACTTTGCCACAGTCCATTTTATTACTCACCACTACACACACATGTACACACTCTCACCACTACAAACTTATGTACACATTTTGCAGATTGTTTAATCTGTTATAACCCAAGAGGTTATGAATCTCTTCTAGATCTGGTTCTTCTCAAGAGTTCTTCATATTATTATCTCAGGGAGTTTTCCCCTTGTTTCTGGTTCATTCATTCATTCATTTTCTATACCCTCTTAATCCTAGTTTAAGGGTCACGGGAAAGCCGGTGCGAAACCGGCAACTTTGAGCGCGAGGGCAGTTTGGGGGTAGTCGTAGGCTTGTGGTTAAGGAACCAGCCTTTGATTGATTTGAAAGGTCCCTGGTTCAATCACTTTCACTTTTTTCACTTTCAGGAACAACCCTAAACAGGGTGTTAATCCATCATAAGGCACACATACACACACACAATCACACACATTCCCACATTAATGGACAATTTAGACACCGATTAAGCTATCACACATGTCTTTGGAATGCAGTAGGAAACCGGAGTACCCAGAGAAAACCCGTGCAAACATGGGGAGAACATGCAAACTTCACACGGAAATTTCCAGAATCCTTCTTCCAGGATCTTCTTGCTAAGAGGCTATATCACTATTCACTGTGCCACTGTGCCACCTCTGGATTGTTTGATAAAACTTAGTAATTTATATCAACCGCCTGATTATATCCTGTATTTCATTTACTGTAAATCTCATTAATGTTCCACTAACCACGCAATATAGAAACACAGTGAAATACAACAATCTATAGATAAAACTTCTACCTTCACCTTTAACACAGTTCTTCTCTTTCTCTCTCCTCTTCATCAATGTCATTCTTCATAGTCTGCTGATAATGCCGACTTACACCTTATTCCACTTTTCATACACACGTTAAATTAGAGACAGAACCCTGCTCGTGATATTCCAGGAAGTCAAGACTTGACTCAGTGAATCTGAGAATGCTCGATCTGTTCCAATATCCTACAGCAGTTAGAATGACGAGTGTGTGTGATATGGGAGAAAAGAGATCATACCTGCAGGTTTGGACAGATCACTAAACATCACACACACACACACCGCCCATTTTCAAGAGGAAGAAGACAGGTTGTAATGCTGCAGGCTTTCCGAGTAAATCGCACCAAAATGCGTCACTACATGCTAAGAAATACTCAATACATCACGTAGAAGAGGTGTGACACTAATCATATTATACAGTGCACGTTGGTAATTAATATTATAGCGACGTTACATTTTAATAACGATTGTACCACTAAGTTGTCATAACAGTCAGTCTAAAGATTTTTGGTGTTAGATGTTAAACTACAATTTTCTTCCTAATATTCGATTTATATATGTTTATATATGTGTTTATGTCTATATCTGTATTTATTTCTATGTATGTGTTTATGTCTATATCTGTATTTATATCTATATTTGTTTTAATTTCTATATCTGTGTTTATTTCTATATCTGTGTTCATATATATATATATATGCGTGTTTATCTATATATCTGTGTTTATTTCTATACCTGTGTTTATTTTTATATCCGTGTTCATGTATATATCTGTGTTTATGTCTATATCTGTGTTTATTTCTATATCTGTGTTTATGTATATATATCTGTGTTTATGTATATATCTGTGTTTATTTATATACCTGTGTTTATTTCTATATCCGTGTTCATGTATATATCTGTGTTTATGTCTATATCTGTGTTTATGTATATATATCTGTGTTTATATCTATATCTGTGTTTATGTATATATCTGTGTTTATGTATATATACCTGTGTTTATATCTATATCTGTGTTTATGTATATATCTGTGTTTATGTCTATATCTGTGTTTATATCTATATCTGTGTTTATTTCTATAACTCTGTTTATGTATATATCTTTATTTATGTATGTATCTGTGTTTATGTCTATATCTGTGTTTATGTATATATCTGTGTTTAGGTCTATATATGTGTTTATATCTATATCTGTGTTTATTTCTATATCAGTCTTTATGTCTATATCTGTGTTTATGTCTATATCTGTGTTTATGTCTAGTTTGTCTCAGTAATTTGACGCTTAGCTTTTGTATTAGGTGTTCCTAATGTAGTGTTTGTTCAATGTAAAGACCACAAAGACTTGTTATTGTTTAGATTTTTTTACACTTCAGTATTTTATAACATTTTATATTTCTATTCTTGTTCTACACTGAGCTCTTTGATTATATTTTTATTCCACATCATCAAGTTATGAATAAACTTTTATTTTTTTTCTGGAATCAAAACCAAACCCACATGTCCATATCTGTTACAGAGCTGTTCCAGACCTCTTAAAACATTCACTATCACCTCCTTCCCAAATCACACACATGCACCCATTTAAAGATTATTTATGAAAATGTATATTTTAAATGTAATTATCTGCATGACACACGCAAGAGGGAGGGGGGTTACAGCACAGAGTGTAGTTACTGAACCTCAGACTGAGCTCAATATCAGCAGCATAAAGGGCCAGAAATAACAAGAACAGCTCCAAGGGAAGTTCTCAATGGCTCCACAAGCTCTCTCTCTCTCACACACACAGTTATACACAGACACACTCACACATATACACACTCTCACACACTCATACACACACACTCATACACACACCATAACACACACAGCCCACCAGCCAATACTGCAGACAAGCCCACCCACCAACGCCAAAGGCAAGCGCATCAGCTACTACTGCAGACACACCCACCAGCCTCAGCCATAGACACGAACATCAGTCACTAATACAGACACACCCATCACACATCATCCTCAGTGTAAGATAAGGTACATGAGAGAGCACTTAAGTGCGATGTGATGCTCTCACCTATCAGGAATATTCCAAGGGTGTTTAGCCCCTCCTTTTTTGAGCGTGGAATTGTTGTTGCCCGTCATCTCCTTTTTCACACCTCTTACTCTGACAAAACACCACACACACACACATACACACATTATTTCAGAACAGGGTTCAGAACAGTAATCATCACGTACAACACAAGAATGGAGCTCAATCTGATAACGTGTATGTGACTGACTGGCTGAGTAATTAAGTGAATAAATGCTTGAGTCAGATCGTTTTGTATCAAAGATAAAACTGTACATTTTCTGATATATAGATATATATAAGATACAATACAGTGTAATACAAATAATCTAAATGAGTCATATATAGGACAATAGTGTCAACATCTCACAGGGAGATTTGTAGAGTGACAGGAAGTGAGTGTGTGAGTGAATGAGTGAGTAAATGCTGCACTGGTGCAGATAAAGACAGTGTCCGAGTTTGTTTACATGAAATTGTTGTGTGGCGTAACAAGCCAATCAGAGTCAGAGTTCAAAGCCCTGAAGAGATGGATGAAGGGAGCAATGGCATTCCATTATACAGCTATTTCCTGTTTCTGAGCACTAACTATCATGGACATACACCGGCTGAGCCGCAACAAGTGTGGATTAAGTGGAAGATAATGAATGAATGGAGACAGACAGACAGACAGTTTGGGAAACAGACACTATAAGAAAATCCTCCACATACAAGTCGATCCGTGCACATTGCAGCAGCTCCACGAGTTCCCCTCTCTACCTCAATGCTTTCCTCTTTAGCAGTAATCATATTCATGCCAAGTGTTCCTAATCCAGTGATCATTCTGTTTATAAGCATTTTATTATTACAATGGACAGTTAAATTAAGTCTAGACTACATAAACACTAACCGTTTTAAGAGTAGAAATCATTTGTGTCAAATATGTCTGGGTGTAAACAGGAAGTCACTGCAGACAGGAAATAACAAATATCATTAAAATAGACTTTCATTCCTGCAAATGTTTGGGTTTCGTTTACTTCCCGAGTCACATGATCAGAATGAGACAATTCCTGCTTTCTGCTTGTCCACACCAAAGCACCCTGTCTTTCTGATGGTCAACTGAAGACGTGCTCTGTGGAATTAGTAGACTAAGCATCCTATTCTCCAATTAACTGTTGCAGCCCCAGAGAGTAGAACCCCTGTTACTAACGCTCCTGTTTTTGTTCCAGCAGCCGGTTCTCCACCCAGGCCACGCCCCTCAGCTAAAATGCTGTTATACAAGAGACTCAGAATGTAGAATTGATGATTTTAAACAAAAACACATTAATTATTTTATAAAACACAAATGTATATCAATCTTCTCAGAACTGTGAGTGGAGAAAAACAATTTACCCTTTGAAGCTTTAATTACATGTTTTTATATTTCACTGTCCCTTCATCATCACCATTATCATCACCATCATCATCATAACCATCATTATCTACATCATCATCACCATCATCATAACCATCATCATCAACATCATCTTCACCATCATCATCTTCATCACTATTATTATCACCATCAACATCATCATCATCATCATTATTATTATTATTATTATCATCACCATCATCATCAACATCACTATCCACATAATCATCATCATCATCATCACCATCATCATCATCATTCAATTTATTTAGTTAAAGTGTGTAGCTCAAATAATCTCTAACTGTAACAGACTTTGGTGGCACGGTGTTTCAGTGGGTAGAGCTGTCGCCTCACAGCAAGAAGACCTGGGTTCAATCCCAAAGTGGGGTGACCTGGGAAATGTCTGTGACTGAGAAATTTCTGTGTAGAATTAGCATGTTTTCCCTGTGTTTGTGCAGGTTTTCTCCAGGTGCTCCGGTTGCGTTCCGCATACCAAAGACATGCATTTTATTTCGGTTATTTGTGTTTTCCGACTGAGTGGCGCTAGGGCAAAGGTTTCGCGCCCAGAGTTGCCAGGTGGGCACCAGTTGGCCCATGACCCGTGTTGATTAAGCGGTAGATAAGGAATGAATACATTTAAAAGAGTGTTTGTTTAATATCAGACGTGGGATATAGGATTAGATATGAATTACTGTAACTGAACACAGTGGTATTAATGACAACATACGAGGTCAGAACAGAACAGGAAAGAACGGTCAGTAAATAGTCAAATATCTTGAATGAAGTGCCGAGTTTTGGCACAATATCTAGTGTGTGGTAGGTGTGGTTTACCGGGTCACAGTCATTTTCATCTGCAGAAAAAGTTGAACAGAGTAAAGACAGAACTTGACCATAATCCATCTAATATCTGACACAGGGGACACGACCTGGCATGATGAGTTTGATTCAGGATCAAAAAGTGGTTAATGGTCTCCGGAGCTGTATGAACACTGTCAAGGAGTGTGTTGTGTCCGTTCTAAAAATGTCTGACTGATTTGGCACAGGTTTTTATACCGGATGCCGTTCCTGACACAACCATCATATTTGAAGCGGGTTCTGTTACACACACACCAACATTCATGTTGCAGGCCTACCCTGATATTCGATGTGAAATTAGACTTGACCATAAGTAAGTGAGTCTGCAGTAGCAGTGACTTTACTAGAAAGTTTATGGTTCAGATTGTTAATAGTTTATAGATTTTATTTAAATATCGTACAATATGAGTTTTATACTTGCAAACGCAACAAGGGACAAAAAGTTCAAACAACCAGGGTTTAGACTTTAACACAACAGAATGATTAAACCCTAATCTCTCTGGTCACTGAGTAAATTACTTTGACTCATGAAGAACATCAGATTTATTGTAGATTCAAAACTCATTCACACTAACAAATCGTCTTTGTCTGTAAATGTCCTTGAGAATAAAACGAGTTAAAATGTAAACCGGTTTATCTGAGACTGAAACAGTAAGTGTGTGAGAACAGTGAGAACAGTGTGTGTGAGAGTAGTGAGTGTGTGAGAGTAGTGAGTGTGTGAGAGCAGTGAGTGTGTGAGAGCAGTGAGTGTGTGAAACCAGTGTGTGAGAACAGCAAGGAAAGGAATGTCCTGGGGTCGAGAACAGAACACAGGGCGAAGAAACTGACCCACAGTGGACTACACTAATATTTATTCTGTCCATCAAACCTGTTTCAGAGAACAGGCATTCTGGCACTCAGAGAGAGTGAGAGACAGAGAGAGACAAAGATAGAGAGAGGGGGAGAGGGGAAGAGAGACGGATTGAAAGACAAAAATAGGGAGAGAGAGGGTGAGTGAGAGACAGTAGTGTACCCAATAGTGTAAATGCTACACAGTAGTGCAGCTAGCAGGAAAAGCTAATCGTTTACACACTCTCCTCTCAAACCAGATGTGTTTACCAGACACCAGTTTGCCTTCCACACATCATTTGTCTCACATCGTTCTCATCCAACTTCTTAGAATTAACCCTGTGAGGTAAGATTACTACATAAATATCACACATCACATTCAGGACCTCCTCGTATGTTTCTCATTAAAGAAACGTATGGAGCTGGAGAATGCAGTGTGATGTCTAAGCATCTGAGACGTTGCCCAGGTCGGGTTTCAGGAGGATGAGTTCCAGCTGTGTCTATTTAAAAAATCTGTACACCTGGATTAATATCTGCTGCCGGAAAAGTTCTCACTAATCCTTTATGCAGCCAAGAAAAGGATTTTTATTTATTTGTTGATCCTCATCTTAAAGAACGATGACTGAATTGAAACAGGGAGCAGAAGGAATTTTCTGGAACTCGTTGACCTGAACAGTTTCTATTTTTTTCCACTGTGAATCATGCCATCACGTCCCACTAGAGCTGTGCACTCCACAAACAATAAACCTGATTACTCCCAATTCCTACGGCCCTTTTCATGCCATTTCCTCCATTACTTTCAGCTGTTTATATTCATTCATAACCTCTAGACGATAAAGTGAGTGCTTGCAACCCTATTAGTAGCACCCGAACCCTCAAACCTCGAACCCTAACACTAACTCTTAATCCTTAAAACATAAAATAATACCTTTCTTTCTGATACCTTACTAGCAGTATTTTAAAGTTCCAACCCTAAATATTTTACAGTGTTTTGATAAAAAATATAGTTGACTGACTGTTTTGAATATGGCAGTCATGTGACGTCTCGTAGCCAATAAAAAGCTGTGAGATCATTAATCATGTGAACTTTTAGAGTAATGGAGTATTTCAGTCACTAGTTTTTGAAACTGTAAATATTTAACCCTCAAATCATCACACTAACCCTTGAATTTAATCAAATTTAAACTAATCCTTGAAACTACCTCTCAATTTTGACACATTAAACAGCTGTATATTTCAGTAAAAAAACAAGAGACATCATCTTAATAAAGTTGAGGAATGTGTAAAAGACATTAGACAATGGATGATAAACAACTTTCTCCTTCTTAACAAAAGAACCAGCTTTCTGATTTTGTATTAACTCTGGATGGTAGTTCAGTCACTTCCTGTGAAGCAGTTAAAGATTTTGTTATTATTGACTCCAGACTCTCATTTGAAGCTCATGTATATAACATTAACCACAAAAGTCTCTTAGAAACATTGATAAGAAACACACTGACGCTCCATGATGTTGGACACTCGTGTAATCAGTGTAAAACCATTAAACTGATTTCTGACAAATCAGAAAAGTGTCGCGGATTCACGCGGTTGTACGTGTTCTGTTTTTATTAAAGCATACGCATTCTGTCACGACTTAGTGAACAAAATAAAGTTATAAAAGTATTCACACACACACAAACACACTACATTAATGTATAAATCTTTTCATATATCTTTATGGTTCATTACCAGAGCACACAATTCATTCACTCTTACAAAAGTGTGTTCTTGTTTATTCTCAGAGCGAGATAAAACATGCCTCGTTCTACCGGCTACGAAAGACATTAATATCACTTCACACAATCACCAGTTTAACCCTTAAATCTTCCACAGCAAGTCATCACAGGTTTAATTATAAAATGTGTTTACAGGGCAAACGTGAATTTAATGCTGACAATCAAACAATAACAAGTAGTTGCGTTTTTAAATGGGCCTAAGTTATAGTGTTAGAATTACGTAATCATACTGATGTCGCAAATGTAACATATTCTCAAATATACAATGCACACACTACTACTGAGGGAGTGCTGATCCTGACCTCGTCTCCTACATCCAACCGATTCGCTCTGATGGTCAACCTCCTGTAGGAGCTCATATCACACGGAATAAGCTGTCAGTGCTGGGAACAGTCTGTAAACTTACAGAACTGAGGACCGGAATGTCCTATCTTGTAGTTAGAGAACTGAGTACTGGAGTGACTGATCTTGTAATTAGTGAACTGGGGAATGGAGGGTCTGATCTTGTGGTTAGAGATGTGAGGAGGGGAGTATCTAATATTGGGGGTTAAAGAACTGAGGACAGGAATGTCTGATCTTGTGCTTTGAGAAGTGAGGACTGGAATGTCTGATCTTCTGGTAAGAGAACTGATGACCGGCGTGTCTGATCTTGTGGTTAGAGAACTGAATAGTGGAGTGTCTATTGTCGGGATTAGAGAAATGAGGACCGGAGTGTCTAATCTTGAGATTAGAGAACTGAGGACCGATCTTGTGGTTAGAGATGTGAGGAGGCTAGTGTCTTGGGGAGGTCTGATCATTTACACCAAACAGAACAGAAAAAAAGAAACCAGTACTGTTTCTCCATACACAAAGAAACACTGTTCATAAAGTTTACCAGATTTACAGCAACAGAGTTTCTGATTCAAATCTAAACACACATACATACACACATACAAATACACATAAAAATACACACAACTACAAATAATACACACAAATGCACACTCATACACAAATACAAATACACACAATACACATACATTGTACAAACTATACACATACACTATACAAACTATAGACATATACACTATACACACTGTATACATACACTATACAAACTATAGACATATACACTAAAACACTATATACATACACTATATACACTATTTACATACACTATAAAAACTATACACACTATACACGTGCACCATACAAACTATACACATACACTATACACACTATACAAACTTTACACATACATTATACACATACAATATACAAACTATACACAAACACTTTACAAACTATACACACTATACACATACACTATACACACTATATACATACACTTTGCAAACTATCCACACTACACACATAGACAATATCCGGTATACATATACACTATACTATACACACTGTATACATACACTATACAAAATATACACACTATACACATACACTATACAAAATATACACACTATACACAAATTATATACACTATATACGTACACACACTATACAAACTATACGCATAGACTATACACACTATACACATACAATATTAAACTACATTAAACTCTAACAGTAATTATTATAAATGTATAATTATAAATTATATAAATCTAAACTTTTGTTAAAACAGAAATCGTATTAAACAGTGAGTGCGCGTGCGCAGTGAAACTCCACATCTCTGTGTCATTAATAAACTCATAAATACTTTATAAACACGACTCTAACAAACAGGGTTTAATTCAATGTCAGCTAAATGTAAAGATAAACTACAACTCTCTGTATTTATAAAGAAAAATAATAATCACAGCTAGAGAAAATGAGTTTAGTTTTACCTCAAAAAAGCGCTTTAGTGTCCGAATCATTGTGTTTATATTTTATAAACACGGTTAAAGAAATAAAAAGAGATGATAATAATCCGGAACTGAGAGTAATTTTCTCTCCATAATCATTTTCTCTCGGGAAGACAAAAGACTCCGCACTGCGCGCGCACACTGAGAACAGAGAGGGTTACTATAGCAACCGGCATTTTTTTTTACTTTTAGCCCTCCCTCCTGAGGTTAACGCACACACACAACTCTCTTTCTCACACACACACACACACACACACTAATCAAAACATTGTTACTAATAAAAACTATATTAATAATAATCTATATTAATAATAACAATATTAACACTGTCATACACTACACAAACACTGTCATATACTACACAAACATCATTCACCACCATACACTACACAAACACCATCATACACCCGCATACACTAAACATACACCGTCATACACTACACAAACTCCGTCATACACTTCACAAACACCATCATACACCCTTATACACTAAACATACACCGTCATACACTATACAAACACCGTCATACACCATCGGACACAAAACATACACCATTATACACTATACAAACACTGTCATACACTACACAAACACAATGATACACCATCGTACACAAAACATACACCGTCATACACTACACATACACCACCATTTACAGTCATACACTACACAAACACTGTCATACTTACACGTAGACCACCATAAAATTCAATTCAGTTCATTTTTATTTATAAAGCGCTTTTAACAATGGACATTGTCCCAAAGCAGCTTTACAGAAATTTTTATCCCAGATGATTTACAGTGGTACAGAGTAAGTAAGGAAGAAACCTGTCATACACTACACAAACACCACCATTCACTGTCTACACTACACATACAGTTATACACTACACAAACACTGCCATACACTACACAAACACCACATCATACACCCTTATACACTAAACATACACTGACATACACAAAACAAACACCATCATACACCCTCATACACTAAACATACTCCGTCACACACTTCACAAACACCGTCATACACTACACAAACACAATTATACACTACACATACACCACCATTGACCGTCATACACTATACAAACTCCATAATACACCCTAATACACTAAACATACACAGTCATACACTACACAAACACCTTTATAGACTACACATACACCACCATACATTGTCATACACTACACAAACCCTGTCATACACCATCATACACTACATATATACAATCATACACTGACTTACACTACACAAACACCATCATGCACTGTAATACACTACATAAACATCATCATACACCTTCATACATCGCACAAACACCATCATACATTCTACACACACACAAATACAAATGCCATTATACACTACAGAAAAAACATCATACAATATACAAGACCACAAATACCATTATCAGAGACCCAGGTTTTATCCCTGTGTCTGTGTGAGTTTTCTCCTTGTGCTACAGTTTCCACCCACATTACATATTAGGTTAATTGGTGTCTCTAAAGTGGCCCTTAGTGTGTGCGCCCTATTATAGATTGGCAACCTGTCAACTTATAATTTATTCTGTAATCTCTAACTCTCCCCTTCATGTTGGTAATGAACAGTCTACAAATATTCCCATTGTGTTTGTTTTTGTACGTGGGCAGAAGGAATTTCTTAAGGAACTATAATTAGTTTTCTGTCCCGGCCCGAGTCCAGGGGAAGCCACGCCCGGTCACCACTGCCACAGACTCGGGCTCAGTCAGATGATGTACTCTTTACTCCAGTTTTTGTTACAGGATCTTTTGCAACACACTCAGGATTGTTTTGACACACACATTTACTAGCTGCAGATCAGGCGGACAGACGGACACTGACCTCTTCCTGAAACTCGAATGAACTTTGACCCAGATTTTACTCTTGTGTCAGTGCAAAGAATGGGCTTTTTGTATTGAGTGTTTGTTCTGATCCACAGAAACGGAGAAAGTCAATAAAGACCCAGATAGAAACATTAAACCTGACACACAGACTATTACTTCCACGATGCCTATACCATTATCAACTGTTTCATTTAAAACATTGAACACTTTTCTCTCTATGGATCAGGTTCAATCCCCTCTCTCTGATCACTCCAGCTCTGAGACACTGTTTTACTCCACACATCTGTTCACACAACTGTCACACAATTTTCACTCTCTGATGAAAACATGAGTGTTTTCAGCCTTTAATTACACTCACAAATAACAGCGGAACTTGTACAATTACAAAAACACTCAGTATAATGATTCATTACCTTGCCATCATTACCTTGCGATGGTTGGCTGCATGGATGACTCATCTTACTTCCATGTCTTGTTTTTCCAGATATTTGACCGTCATTGTCCTTCTTCACTTTACTTTACTTCACTAGAACAATCCACAGCATTTGTTCCTTTACTTCGGTAGTTCTTCTGGTGATGGCACCATAAGATGATGCCATCAGTACAGGCGCATTTCAATAAATTAAAATATCGTCAAAAAGTTAATTTATTTCAGTAATACAATACAAACAGTAAAATGCACACATTATATAGATTCATTGCAAACACAGTGATCTATATTTAGTGTTTATTTCTGTTAATGTTGATGATTATGGCTTACACCCAATGAAAACCCAACATCATTATCTCAGAATATTAGAATATTATATAAGACCAACTGAAAAAAATGATTTTTAATGCAGCTATTTTGTCATACTGAAAAGTATGTACAGTAAATGCACTCAATACTTGTTCGTGGCTCCTTTAGCATGAATTACTTAATCAATGCGGTGTAGAATGGATGTGATCTGCCTGCCCTGCTAAGGTGTTATGGCAGCCCTCAGCTCATCTGCATTGTTGGGTCTGGTGGCTTTCATCTTCCTCTTGACAATATCCCATAGATTCTATATGGGGTTTAGGTCTGGAGTGTTTGCTGGCCAATCAAACACAGTCATACTGTGGTTATTAAACTAGGTGTTGGTACTTTTGTCAGTGTGGACAGGTGCCAAGTCCTGTCCACAAATTTCTCCAATAAGCTTGTCAGCAGAGGAAGGCATGAAGTGCTCTAAAATTTCCTGGCAGACGGCTGTATATATACACAGTGGACCTACACCAGTAGATGACATGGCTCCCCAGACTATCACTGATTGTGAAAACGTCACAGTAGACAAAATTTACTTTCATCCAAAACAACACATTGCACCACTGAACAAGAGTCCAGTTCTGTTTTTCCTTGGCCCAGGTAAAACCCTTCAGGCATTGTGTCTTGGTCATGAGTGGCTTGATACAAGGAATACGACGGTTGTAGCCCATGTCCTGGATACGTCTGTGTGTAGTGGCACTCCAACAGCAGTCCACTCCTTGAGAATCTCCCCTAAATTTTTTATGGCCTTTTCTTGGCGCTCCTTTCATTGTTGCAGATATCCCAGATGCTTGTGCATATTTTTTTCTACGATTTTTTTCCCTTGCACTCAACTTTACATTAATATTCTTGGATATAGCACGCTGCAAACAGCCAGCTTGTTGAGCAATGGTTTTTAGTGGCATACCCTTTTTGGAGAGTGTCAATGACTGCCAATGTTGTCCTTATGATTGTGTAGCCTACTTAACCAGACTAGGGGACCATTTTAAACGCTTAGGAAGCCTTTGCAGGTGTTTTGTATTAAATATTCTAATTTTCTGAGATAATGATTTTGGGTTTTCATTGGCTGTAAGACATAATCAGCAACATTAACAGAAAAAAATGGAAATAGATCATGTTCTTTGTAATGAATCTATAAAATGTATGCGTTTCACAGTTTGTATTGAATTACTGAAACAAATGAACTTTTTGATGATATTCCAATTTATTGAGATTCACCTGTATAACTGAGATTGTTATTGGTTCCTCTACCAATCCTGAATCCTCCCATAAATCCTTCTAGTACTTTGATCATCACTTGTTCTCCTAGGATGTTGATGATAAATGGTGAGAGGTTACATCCTTGTTCCTACTCCTTTTCTGACACTGATACATGCTGATCTGTGATTGGGTGTTCTTACTGCTACACACTGTGTCATTGTGACATCAAAATAACAATAATACACTGTCTGGTTCCTTTCTCTTTCTTTCTGTAGGATGATACAGAAGTTTAAGATCTAATCCCATGTTTTTTTGGACTAGATCAGCTTGTTCTTGTACAATCCCTCCTTTAAGCTTCTACTTTAACATAATTTACAACATGATCTGAACTGATCAGTTCTGAGTTTAATCTGAGGTCCAGTCGAATTGGCTTCTTCACTTGTTTCCTTCTGAACCTCATCTTCATTGACAACATTACAACATTGATTGATTTGAGTCTGAGTCTGCACTGAGGCTGTGTGTTAACATTATTGACTATTAAACTGTGTGGTTTAATGTGAATTAATTATAAAAACCTTCTGCTTAAAACCCAGCCCCAGCTCATCTTACACCCCCCCCCCAATGATTTGAAATATAACAAATAAACTAAACTAAAAGCAGAAGCTGTCATGTGTGTAACACATGTGCATCCTCGTGTTTCTAATAAAGTGATTATTTCATTTTGTCGTACCAGAGCTTGACTATGTTCTTTCAATAAAGCCAGAAATTCATTTTGTTGCACCTTTCCTAATAAAGTGAGAATTTTATATCAATGTCTCAGACCAATGTTCCCTTTTAATATGAGTCTTTCATTTCCTTTTACAATAAATGGAAGTTCAAAGTGAGTGTGGCAAGTAGACAGTTGAAGCTGTAGACAAGCCCGCCATTCCCAAACATTCCAAACTAGTTAGAGTGTGAACATGGTCAATATTAAAGAAACTGATTGAATATAAAATAATTTAGATTATTAATATTTGGAGACGTGAAATATATATGCACTTCAGGTGCAGTACATTAATCCGAATTGGACAGATCAACTCTCTCCATATCATCTGACAGAGATTGGACAAATTTACCAGAAACAGACACAAACATCTGGATCCATATCTTTACAGCTGATAGAACAAAATCCTGAAAGATTTCGAGCTATAATCATTTAATTAAATTTCATTTTATTTATATTTCTGTTTATCACTTTACCATCATCGTGGAATTTTACAAATACTGTGATATTGTGAAAATAAAAGCTCGGGGTTATTTTAACATTAAAATATAGAAAACTTTAAGGAGGAGTTTAAACTTATGCACATCAGTGTAAATAACTCCAGTCGACAGATAACTGATTGATTTGTGTGAATAGGTTTTGAGTGAATCTAAAGTTGTTATCAGTAACAGTACAGATGGTATTTGAATTTTTGTTTGACTCCGGGACAACTCCAGGACACCTGTGGAACATTATTTATAATTGTACTTTAGTAATAAAACAATATATAATGTAATATACTGATGTCCAGATGTTGTAGTGAATATTCTGCAAACAGGTCCGTTTAAGTCTGTTTTGTAGATCAAGTTTTCTGCAGGTACTGTATCAGCGAGTCTAATTTGAAGCTTTTAAAATACCTTTTTAATGCTATCTGTTATATTTTAATTCCATAAATATTAACCACAACCAGCCTCCTAAAGCGGGACATGGATGATTATCTGTGTGTTATTATTATTATTATTATTATTATTATTATTAATAATGAGCGCCCCCTACAGGATACCCCGAGAGGGAGGGTCAAATTTATTATCCAGATCCCCAAAACACACGGGAAGCAATTCAATTCTATTTTATTTCTATAGCGTTTTTTCAATGGACCATGGAAAAGAGTGATAGACAAAGAGAGAGAGAGAATTAATTTAATTATATTTAAATTTAATACTTGTTTTATACTGTAGTATAATTAAATATATCAACTTCTAGTAATATTACAGTATAGTTATTATTAACCTTTAATCATCCAATAATTTTCTTCTGTTTTATCCAGCCCGTTAACCAATTAACGTAACGCGTATGCAAATTCCACACAGAAATTTTCCGTGCAGTCCCAAAACATGGGGATCAAATTCGAGTCTTTCGTTGTAAATAAAATCAATAATAAAATGACTCACCTTTTTTTATTTCCGCCTATTTAAAGCACAAACTTTTCCCAGTGTGTGCGCGCGCTTGCGTGTGTGTGAGAACTGCGTCTACACTGCTAAATGACTAGCGAATCATTCATTAATTTTAAACGACTCTTTGAAATCTAAAAATTATGTATAATAATAATATAAATCAAATATTTTAAAATTATATTACCTAATAATAAGCTCAAATATATTAACTCGATCGCTTCAGGAATCGATTCACTAGATGCAATTCATTTAAAGACACCGTTAATCCACTGCAGTAGATTCTCTATTGTTTATTAACAAGTTTCTCTGTTAACATTCAAATAATTAGAACTATTTTCTAGCAAGGTGTACCTAATAATGTGGCCAGAGGGTGTACGTAACAATGTGTACACCCCGGTTTTACATGTAAAACTGTAAATCAGTTCTTGTTCAAAAACAAAAATAGAAACACAAAGTCTCAATAAATTCCACTGACGTTTATTAACTCCATGCGCAGTGATGAGGTTTAAAGTAAAACGCCTTAAACATGAAGCTCATTACAAACATTTAAGAAAGTGCCTAAGGACAATTAATCACAATTATTAACAGTTTATTCAATTATTCAATTATTTTTATCAGCTCTAATTTTAATGCTAGATTTTCTCTGCCACTAGGGGTCGCCACAGCGAGTAACTTGCATTGCCATACTGGTATTCTGGATGCAACCTTCACCGTTTTGAGCTTAGGAACAGACATATTTAGTGTTGGGGCCTTCTTGCTGTGAGTAAACAGCGCTGCCCACTGTACAAACCTGCTGCCCATAAACTGCTTTATTCACTAATAAAAACACACACAATTATTTAAGATGAATATTAAAGAGGAATGAGACAAGTGTGCAAGTTTAATATTTAATCTTGAGCTTATTTCTTTGTACCTTCAAATTTACATAAAATTAATTTTAATTATCTGTGAAAAAAACATTTTTATTATTTCATGCAAAAGAATGATTCAGAGCTGTACCTCTATACACACGCAGATGACATAAATACTAGGACGTTATGCTATACATGGATGAATGATCATGACCGCAACCTTCACCAGGGAGCATCTTTAACTCAGCACCACGTGACGATCAAAAACAGACTTGCGTTGTTCCTGGACTTGTCTCCTCCAGCGCTGCTGCGCGTGTTCAACCTTATTCAGCATGTTGGTGCGAGAGCGCGAGCGGGACAGAACATCGTGAGCATTTGCAAATGGCTGCTGGTCCTAAAGACAAAAACAATATTACAAAAGGACACAGACTCTTATCCAAGGTCAATCACATTCATCCACCCATTATCTTCAGCTTAATCCACATCGACTGAACCTGTGCCCACATGGCTACTCTGATCATAAAGGCAGGTACAACACTCAATATTAGGGTGCACAAACATATTTACACTACGGGCCACTTTAGAGACACCAATTAACCGAACTCATACACATACTTCAACTTTTCTGAATTACAACACACAGACTTTAATTAACATCCTCGAGCCATGACCATTTATCACTCATCATATACAATCATGCAAACAGGTGTTCCTAATCCAGTGATCCTTCAGTATAATATTAATCATTTGTGCGTGTGTGTGAGATGGAGGAACTCACCCCAATGTCACCCTCATCCTGGAGAAGCTGCGAGTGTCCGAACAGACGGCGTTTCAGTATGGGCTCCAGAAGAGTCAGATACACCATGTAGAGGAGCAACACACCCAGAACTGACAGATAGATTATGATAGTAACCTGCAACACACACAAACACACACACAATGTTATGTTCATGTCTGTGTCATATGCAATCATGGGATTATTTTACTGCACAGATGTGTTCCAGTGGGGATAAACTAAGTGAGAATCTTGTCAGCTCTATGGGAAATTTACAGACACCAGAGCACCAAGAGGAAACAGAAGGACATACAAACTGCACACAGATCTTTTTTTTTGTATTTAGAGTGTATTAAGCAAGATTGTGTGTAGAATGTATTTAGAGATTGTGTGTAGAGTGTATTTAGAGTGTGTGTGTGTAGAGTGTATTAAGGAAGAGTGTGTGTAGAAAGTGTGTGTAGAGTGTATTTAGAGTGTGTGTGTAGAGTGTATTTAGCGAATGTGTGTATAGAGTGTATTTAGCGAATGTGTGTGTAGAGTTTATTCAGAGATTGTAGGTAGAGTGTATTCAGAGAGCGTGTGTAGAGTGTATTCAGAGAGCGTGTGTAGAGTGTATTTAGAGTGTGTGTTTGTAGAGTGTATTTAGCGAATGTGTGTAGAGTGTATTTAGCGAATGTGTGTAGAATGTATTTAGAGTGTATTAAGGAAGAGTGTGTGTAGAGTGTATTTAGCGGATGTGTGTAGAGTGTATTTAGCGAATGTGTGTAGAATGTATTTAGCGAATGTGTGTAGAGTGTATTCAGAAAGCGTGTGTAGAGTGTATTTAGAGAGTGCATGTACAGTGTATTTAGCAAATGTGTGTAGAGTGTATTTAGAGAGAGTGTGTAGAGTGTATTTAACGAATGTGTGTAGAGTGTATTTAGAGTCTGTGTAGAATGTATTTAAAGAGTGTGTGTAGAGTGTATTTAGAGTGTATT
Source organism: Aspidoras spilotus (assembly GCA_028565295.1). NCBI lineage: Eukaryota > Metazoa > Chordata > Actinopteri > Siluriformes > Callichthyidae > Aspidoras > Aspidoras spilotus. The sequence goes on along the minus strand of JAOUQV010000004.1, from coordinate 88,568 downwards.
AAGGAAGAGTGTATTTAGCGAATGTGTGTAGAGTGCATTTAGCGAATGTGTGTGTAGAGTGTACTTAGCGAATGTGTGTGTAGAGTTTAGTTAGCGAATGTGTGTGTAGAGTTTAGTTAGCGAATGTGTGTGTAGAGTTTAGTTAGCGAATGTGAGTGTAGAGTTTAGTTAGCGAATGTGAGTGTAGAGTTTAGTTAGCGAATGTGTGTGTAGAGTTTATTTAGCGAATGTGTGTGTAGAGTTTATTTAGCGAATGTGTGTGTAGAGTGTATTCAGAGAGCGTGTGTAGAGTGTATTCAGAGAGCGTGTGTAGAGTGTATTTAGAGTGTGTGTTTGTAGAGTGTATTTAGCGAATGTGTGTAGAGTGTATTTAGCGAATGTGTGTAGAGTGTATTTAGAGTGTATTAAGGAAGAGTGTATTTAGCGGATGTGTGTAGAGTGTATTCAGAGAGCGTGTGTAGAGAGAGTGTGTAGAGTGTATTTAGAGAGTGCATGTACAGTGTATTTAGCAAATGTGTGTAGAGTGTATTTAGCGAGAGTGTGTGTAGAGTGTATTTAGCGAGAGTGTGTGTAGAGTGTATTTAGCGAATGTGTGTGTAGAGTGTATTTAGCGAATGTGTGTGTAGAGTGTATTTAGCGAATGTGCGTGTAGAGTGTATTCAGAGATTGTAGGTAGAGTGTATTCAGAGAGCGTGTGTAGAGTGTATTCAGAGAGCGTGTGTAGAGTGTATTTAGAGTGTGTGTTTGTAGAGTGTATTTAGCGAATGTGTGTAGAGTGTATTTAGCGCATGTGTGTAGAGTGTATTTAGCGAATGTGTGTAGAATGTATTTAGAGTGTATTAAGGAAGAGTGTGTGTAGAGTGTA
>JAOUQV010000004.1:55864-78281 GCA_028565295.1 Aspidoras spilotus | reverse complement strand
ATCCGTGCAGTGAAACACACAAATACACACACACAGGTGAAGTGAGCACACGTGCCTGGAGCAGTGAGCAGCCAGCAAAGCGCCCGGGGAGCAACTGGGGGTTAGGTGCCTTGCCCAAGGGCTCTGAGCCCCTTCTTGTTTGCTCTGGTGATGGACAGACTACCAGATGAGGTCAGACAGGAAACACCTTGGACTATAATGTTTGCAGATGACATATCTGTAGTGAAAGCAGGAAACAGCTAGGAGGTGGCAGAGCTTAAGATGTTGAGGTTTTCATTAGGAGTGACCAGGATGAACAGGATTAGGAATAAGAACATCAGGGACAGCACAAGTTGGAAATTTTGGAGACAAAGTTAGAAATGGCTTATTGAGATGGTTTGACATGTGCAGAGAAGGGACAGTGGCTATATTATTAGGATGATGTTAGAAATGGAGTTGCCAGGCAGAAGGCAGAGAGGAAGACCACAAAGGAGATATATAGATGTGGTCATTGTATACATGCAGGTAGTTGGTGTAAAAGCAGACGATGCAGAGGACAGAGTGAGGTGGAAAACGGTGGTGACCTCTGATAAAAGGGAGAGAAGCAGATGAAGAAGGAGCCCTGTATGAGTCTGTTTCCTCTCAAGGTTATTTCCTTACTTTCGCAAGGAGTTTTACCTTGCCACTGGCTTTCTCATCTGGGATAAAACGTTTCTATAAAGCTGCTTTGGGACATTGTCCATCGTTAAAAGTGCTTTATACATAAAATTGAATTGAATTGCAGTGGTGTTCCCTGCTACCAGGGGGTCACCACAGTTAGTCACTCGCATTGCCGACCTGGCACACGTCTTTTGCCAGATGTACTTTCTGATGTAAAAAATGTAAACTCTTTTTTAAATTTTATAAATTAATTCTTCCTATACAGTTAATAGGTGACAAGTTTATTAATAATAAATTGGAACCCTCTCAGTGCCGGATTCTCTGAAACCCAGACACAGGGAAAGATTATGCAAAGTAATTAACATATGAAAATAACTTATTAATATATAGTCTGTGAACTGTATCCAATCAGTTCCCTTCCACTGACCTGTGGAGAAGACGATTACAATTACCTTCAAACCTCTTCCTCTTTTTTAAAAATATTAATACCATCTGATTTAACACAATTAAAAGTGTTAGACGAGTGTCCTAGATTAAAGGCACACCAGCATTTCTCTGGGTAATACGTTCCGGGCATTTGTTTGTTCCTAATGGTCAGAGTGTTTAAAACAGATATGTGAAATCCATATAGCTACAGAGACTCTAATTAAGAACATACATTATCCTGCTGCTAATTAGCACTGGGCCATAAATAGACCAGAGGACAATCAATTAAGCGGGAAAGTCGTATTTTATTAGTCATGGGCAGTGACTGCAGGCGGAACCACAAGAGTGTCCAGAAAATTTCAGTTAATAACATCACTAATGTGTTTACTTAACATTATTCAGGCTTCTGCTTTGAGTCACTGGGAAACTTTAGTTCTCAAATAATAATAATAATAATAAATATATAAACGAACAATTATGATAATAATAATAGTAGTAATTAATAATAAATATAAATAATAATAATTCATTTTCTATTCCCGCTTAATCCTAGTTTTAAGGTCAAGGGGAAACCGGTGCCCACACGGCAACTCTGGGAGCAAGAACAAACCTAGACAGGGCACCAATCCATCATAGGGCACACACACACAATCACACACACATTCACAGACTAACTGGCAATTTAGAGACACCAATTAACCTATCATGCGTGTCTTTGAAATGCGGGAAGAAACTGAAGAAAGCCCGCGCAAACACAGGGAGAACATGCAAACTCCACACAGAAATTTCCCAAGTTACCCCTCCCGGGGTTCAAATCCAGCACAATTGTGCAACCTTGCCGCCCAATATTAATAATAAATATAAAAATACCAATAATAATAATTACAACAATAATAATTATTATTATTTATTAATTATTATTAATATTGGGCGGCAAGGTTACACAATAGTGCTGGATAGTCACAGCAAGAAGATACTGGGTTCGAACCCCGGGTGGGATTACTTGGGAAATTCCCGCATTCCAAAGACATGCATGATAGGTTAATTGGTGTCTCTAAATTGCCCGTTAGTCTGTGAATGTGTGTGTGATTGTGTGTGTGCCCTATGATGGATAATTAATATTATTATGATGATTATTGTAGGATTTTATTGTAGGATCTGCTCCCTGCACCCTGCTCTTCTGTTTCTACTTTGAAGCCAGAGAATCTCTGACTGTTGTATGGTTTATGATGATGTCCAGATCGAGGTGAATCCCAGTGCACCGGTGCATTAACACCAAACCTAAATGAAGGTGAGGAGAATTACAGGTCCAGAAATCCATATCGCTTCAGAGCTCCATGCATTAATTTTGACATTAATGTAATTTACATGTTAACACAGAGCAGTGACATGAGACTGTTCAGGATAACGCTTGAACAAAGATAAACTGCAGAGACACACTGATATTCTGATGGACCGCCATGGTAACTGGGATTTTCCCTTCTTTCGAATAGCAATGGTAGATTGGCAGATGATGCAAATAAACTTCGAACACCACATTACGATATGGTGATGATTTTTGGATTCTTGCTTGGTCCAGCAACCCCCGGTCATGCATGTGTACCCATGTGTCAGAAAAGTTTAAATGTCAGACTGTCAGTCTTCTGTGTCTTCTATCTCACGCTGTCTTTACAATTGACCGGTAGGTTGTGAACAACGTATTGGGTACCCGTGAACCTGGTATTGTCTAGGACATCACGATTTATGGGCAATTTTGATTTGTCAGCACCAGTCCCGGTTTGTCAGCACACATACCAGTTTTAGCTCGCACACCTACCACCTTAGCTCACACGCATACCAGTTTTAGCTCACACACCTACCACTTTAGATCTTACACATACAAGTTTTAGCTAGCACACATACCACTTTAGCTCACACATTTCCGCTTCTGGTGAGGGAATGCTGTGTGCGCTTGGTCTGCCGCTCCTCCCAGATATCTTTCTCTTCTCATTTTCTTTACATTCTGTTTTTCTATCTTTTGTAGCTGTGGTTAGTGATGGAGGATCAAGCCGATCATGTGGCGTTTTGCCGACTGTGCTTCCTCACCAGTATTCAGCTACATTTATCACCGAGTTGTGGCTGCAATATGGCTGCTTACGGAGTGGCATGTGGAATTACACACTGTTTGCTCTGTGATCAGAGGACTGGTGGAGTGGAGATGCTCTGGACATGTTTGTTTTAGGGTATGACTTTTTTGCTGGTTCCGTTTGCCCCCAAGCGGACATTGACTATACTTTTTCTTATTTTCTTATCTGTCCTGTTGAAGCTGTAGCTAGTGTAGCTAGGATAGAGACGATTGTCTCTGACCCATGCCTCCCAGTTTCCAGCTACATTTATCACAGAGTTGTAGCTGCAATATGGCTGTCAGCTCATAGAATGGCTTGTGGACTTGCACACCGTTTGCTCTGTTTGATCACTGTTTGATCAGAGAAAAGTGCACTGGACTTGCCAGCTCTGAACATGAACATATTAGGCTTTGACTATTTCGCCAGTTCTGTTTTGCTCAGGAGCGGCCATTGACTATTTACCATCTTGGCACTTCCTGTTATCGGAGGACATGGCATAGGTTGCTGTTTGACTCTGCCGTTATTGCTAAAATGCTACATGCTTTCACTCCACACACCATTGTAAAGCGTTCTTAGATATCTTGAAAGACGCTTTATAAGTTAAATGCATTATTATTATTATTACTATTATTATTATTATTACATATAGTACCACTTCAGTGCACACACATACCAGTTTTAGCTCGCACACACCTACCATTTTAGCTCGCACATATACCACTTTAGCTCGCACATATACCACTTTAGCTGGCACACATACCACTTTAGCTCGCACACATACCAGTTTTAACTGGCACACATACCACTTAACTCGCACATATACCACATTTATATACCACTTGTACGCTCACTACATTTTTCTAGCAAACTTTCAATATGGTCTGCAGAAAGTTGTGAGTGGGTAAGATGCTATTGGCTGCGATGCTATAAAGTCATTGACCAAATAAATTAAGCAAAGCCTCCCAGCCCATTCTACACACCCTTGCTACGTCACAGAGCGCGACGATTTTTCCCAGATTGGAAAATCGCAAATACAGGTAAGCTATGTGTTTGTTTTCTCATATCAGTTCATTTTAACAATTATGTCTTTTAATAAAGCACAGTTCGTCATAGAGGTTAGAATTGTTTAATTTTCATTATTCTATTCAAAAAATTAAACTTTCATAGATTATAGATACAGGGCCCACAATTTAAACAATTTCATTTAAAAGAATCTTCTCTTTTTGACACTCATCTCTTATTCTGGTGCATCTTCTTACGCCACATTGTTTCCTTCAACTACTTAGTTTGGGCTGATTTCTTCACAATATTCTAATTTTTGAAATCCTGTTTTTGTGAGTTTTATAAAAAATAAATACTTTAATTCATTTAAATTGTGGGCCCTGAATCTATAATCTATGAAAATGTAACTGTATATGTCTCTCTGAATATAACTAGGCAGAATATTCTGATCTGATCATCTTTTCAGAATGTGCTGCTGATGATTTAAAACATAAAACATAATAAAATATACTGTAAACCTAATGATGTGGAAAATGCCTGTTGCTGGGTGTTATGCAAAACATAATTCAAAACTGAGCTGTAAATGTCTCATGGTTTTGTGATAGCCTACATCTGTTGATTACTCGAGCAAGGTCTTCTAGGCCTTGGTTGTTGAGAGAACAGAGGGACTCATGACAATACACTCCATGCATCCAGCTCCTCCATTTGCTATACGGTCTTAAGGTCAAAGAGACCCTAAACAGAAACAACATGGTTTTTATAGTAACAGCTTTAACACAGCAGTCAGTCACCAATCCAGACATTACAACTATAATAATTACACTAAAGATACCTCAGAGTCTGGTGAGAGGATGGGATGTTTGATGCAGCCCTTTTCCCACAGTACGTTGTTGGTGCTCGATGCAAAGAGAATGGTGGTCTCATGCTGCAGAAAAACATTCTAGGTCTGTTTAAAGCAGAGGGAATACGACAAACTGTAAGCAAACAGGTATTTTTGTCAGTAGTCAGTGTAATACATTTCTCCTAAATCCTAAAGAGAAATACAAGAAAATAATGTAAAATTTTTTTTTCATGTTTAATTATTCTAAAGTTTAGGAGTATTATGGTAGTGCACCACTAATTTTATTGTATAATCATTATTCAGACTTCTCTCTTTTCTAAAATATCACACAAGTGTACTTTAAATTTGAAGCAGATCTATTGTCGTTTTAGAAAAATAACTACCTGTTTGTCAGATGATAAAGTACAGAATCCACATGTTCAGTTGACATTTACATTTTTACAAAAAAACCAATAAAATTATGTGCACTGTGAGAATATTCTGCCTAGTTAGTATTCATATATAGTCATATATAAATGTGCTACATTAGGACATTATACTGTATTACTTGTAGTATGAGTCTGAGCCTCTGTGACAAACTGTGCATTATTTAAAAGACATAATCATTAAAATGAAGTGATATGAGAAAACAAAAAGACAACTTACCTGTATTTTCCATTTTCCAATCTGGGTAAAATTGTTGTGCTTTCTGTGACGTAACTTACGAAGGCTTAACTTGCCCTCTTCCTAACTACCAGAGTCATCCTGCGAACCACCATCCGATGTTATCTAGCTACAGTATCCCTTGCCACTACCTTACAGTCGCTAATCTCTTTTAAATGACCTTGTCTACACAGCATGTAGTCTACCTGTGTGCTCCTGCCACCACTCTTGTAGGTCACCCTGTGCCCCTGTTTACCACAGCCATTTCCATCCTCTTTGCAAAATCCACCACTATCTGTCCTTCAAGATTCCTATCCTTAACATCAAACTTGCCCATAACCTCCTCATCTTCTTTGTTTCCTTCACCAACATTTCCATTAAAATCGGCACCTATCACCACTCTCTCCTCTCTGGGAATGCTTTCTACTACTTCATCTAGCTCCCTCCAGAATCTCTCTTTCTCCTCCAACTCACAGCCCACTTGTGGTGCATAGCCACTCTTGACTCTCCTGTTCTCTCTCTGTTTCCTCACACGCTAACCTCCTTGTCGTTTATGGCAAACAGTATCCCAATTTCCGCCAGTACACTGTTTGCCACCAGTACTGGTAGCGGTCATTGTTAACCCCATTGTTAACGACCGATCCGGTATGAAGGAACATTCAATAACACGCATTTTAATTTTTGGCAAATGTTTCACGCCGAAAGCCCTTCCTGATGCAACCCTTACCATTTACCCAGACTTGGGACCGGCACTAGAAATACACTGGCTTGTGCTCTCTAATGGCTGGTTTAAATATTTAGATATATACACACACACATAAATTAAAGTCCACTAGAATAAACGAGAGTGCATTTTATTTAATTATATTATGATTTAACCAAAAGAATCCCAGTACATACTAATTATCATAATGTTAGTCATTTGCTGTGTCAGTATTTAGAATTATTCTGGGTCATGTGCAATAAAAATGGAATAAATTTTAATTTAAGAGTAATAGTTTTATGTATAAATAATAATCCACATATTTATTAAAGTTATTAAAGTCACAGTAGTAAATAACATAATTAAACCTGTTATATGGATTAAACTACTAATAATATTAAAATTATTAATAAATAATCATCTCTCATACACCTACATGGTCTTAGATATTTTATTCCATCATAATGAACAAATTAGGGATACATGTCCAGAGTTTTAAACACAATCTGGCAACCGAACAGAAATCATAAAAGCTTGCTTCTCTTTGATGTGTTGTCTTTTGTTTACATCTCAACTGGATGCCTGTGTTTATAAGGACAAATTAATACCCAGGAAAGATGACAGAAGAGAAGACGAGTGCAGAGGGGTATGTGCTCCTATAATGCAACACTCCTAGTGAATATGTCTGTTCCAGTCTTTCATCTTAGGCTTTTGTTAGTTTGGATCTATCCAGAAATCCGAGCCTCATTTCTACCCCTAAGTCTTAATTTTATTCCCGTTCCAGGAGTTGGCATGGTGTCAGACCCTGAGAGAAAGAGGAGTGCACAGGGAGCATGGGGGGGAGGACTGTGAAGTAGTTAGGAATTAAGGTCATTAATTTTCCACTTTAAAGTGCTGCCAGACTGACTGAGATAAAGTCAGCATTAATATTTGACTAAACTTACTTCTCTCTCTCTCTTTTTTCTTTCTTTCCCTCTTTCTCTCTCTCTCTCTCTCTCCAACATCAGCCCATTTATCTCCATGCTGTCAATTAGAGGCGAAAGTAAAGAACTAATTAGGAACTGTGTAATTTTAATTAGCTGTTTTGATAATTAAATTAATTGCTTCCCTTGTGTTTCTGCAACATGTGCTGAAGACCTCCTCTGTATCTCTCCTGCAGATTACTCACTTTAATTAGTTATTTACACAAAAAAATATTCTCTTTAATAGCTTTCATTTACCCATTAAAAAGAAGAATAATTCATGTGCTGGGTAAGAGTTTGATTGTAATTCAGAGGCACAGATGTGTCACGTTTAATTCCTAATGATCTGTATTAAAGTGGGATTAAACTGTTTGAGATTTATCCTTCACCCCCTCCTACCATACAGGTACATCCTGAAGTTCCTGTTTCTGTCCCAGGTGATTGAAGCTCAGTGTGATGCTCATTTTGGTGTCAGATTTACAGGGAAACCTGTGTTAAAGGGAAGAACGCAGAGGATTCGACTGGCTCTGATTCACAATGCTGCAATTTTCCACCACTAGGAGTAGCTACTTCTTTCATAATGCTAATGAGCTAATGATATAATAAAAGGCTATTGTTGCGTCCAAAATGACATATCTGATGCACTCCAGACAACAAATCTTTAACACATCACTGCATGCTGATTTTCTTTCCAGCAAATCAGCATCACCGGGGTGGTCACAAATGGGAGATGAACATCACAGAAATAACCAAGTTCAGTTAGAATATTGAAATATGACAATATATACAGGATCTTGTAAATATATACAGTATATATATTGATTTATGCGTTTGGAATAAACTGTAACTAAATACCTCCTCATAATAAACTTAATTGATGTTTATCTGATTTATTCTAGAAATTTCCCAATCAGATCTTAGAACCACTCTGATACGTCATGGAGAGAACACGCCAGGTCCGATATTGCTTTATAATCAGTTTAACGGTTATGAAATGAGGAGAGGCTCAGGTTCATCCTCCACCCGACTGAAATTCTGCCCTGAGGATGTACGGGAATACAACAGGACTCGGAGATGTGATTAGACAAGGTTAATTACTGAGCAGTGGGTTTTAAGCACAAGCTGCATGTGAGTAAATAGATGCGGCTGTTTAACGTCCAATCAGAAATTACTTTTAATTAACTGGCAGAGGTTTGGTTCTTTTTTTTTAGCCGGGACAGAGACAAAGCTGGAACTTTGGATCAGTGGGATATAGGGATTAACAACAACGACAATAATGATAACACAACAACAACATACAGAACCAACAAACTTATAAAAACAACACACAGCATATTATGAAAAAAAAACATACAATAACAATAGAAGCATGGTGTGAGATAAAGGATGTGGCCTTGTTTCACAAAGTAAAGGATGGAGAAATGTTCTGAAAATTCATGGTTTTGTCTGATTTCTGAAGTACTCTGTCTGCTAATTTCTTGAGGAGACAGAGGGATTATCTATCTCCTTACTTACAAACTTCTGCAGATGCACCATTGAGAGTGTACTGACCAACTGTGTGATTGTGTGCTATGGAAGCACCACTGTGGCTGACATATATGGCTGTCTATAGTGCCTCCAAGTAGTATTCAACCCCCTGTACATTTTGTATGTTTACACATTCTGAGTTAACTTGGCATTGTGACATTTAGACTGTAGATCAGCCTGTATGTGTGAAATGCACTGTGGCAAAAAAGAAAGTTATTTCTTTGTTTATTATTTTTTTAAATCGTGAAAAGTTTATTCAGTGGGTCAATTATTATTCAACCACCAGAATTCAGTTTGGTTCCCTCAAGTATTAAGAAGTAATTGAAGCATAAAGAACAATGAGCTTCACATGTTTGTATTAATTATCTGTTTTTCCCACATTTTCTGACTATTTAAGCCCCTTCCCAAACGTGTGAACAGCACTCATACATGGTTAACATGGGAAAGACTAAGGAGCATTCCAAGGCCATCAGAGACAAAATGTGAAACACACATATATATATACACACACTGGTGAAGTGAGCACACGTGCCCGGAGCAGTGAGCAGCCATCACAGCACCCGGGGAGCAACTGGGGGTTAGGTGCCTTTCCCAAGGGCACTTCAGCCATGACTTGTCTTGGAATCGAACCTGGGACCTTCCGGTCGCAAGGCTGGTTCCTTAACCACAAGCCTATGACTGTCTCCACCATTGGGAGCATCATCTGGAAGTGGAAGGCTTATGGAACTACGGTTAACTTTCCACAGCCTGGACAGCCTTTTAAAGATTACTCCCGTGCCGAGGCCAGGCTTGTCCAAACAGTCAAGGCTGACCCAAGGACAACAAGGTGGGAGCCCTGGGAAGATCTGATGGCAGTGGGGACATTAGTTTCAGTCAATACCATAAGTAACGTACTCCACCGCAATGGACTCCGTTCCAGATGAGCCCGTAAGGTACCTTTACTTTCAAAGCGCCATGTCAAGGCTCAACTACAGTCTGAGGCAGACTGGTTCAAGGTTCTTTGGTCTGATGAGACCAAGATTGAGGTCTTTGGTGCCAACCACACTTGTGATGTTTAGCGACAAGGTGGCACTGCATACAACCCCAAGAATACCATCCCTACATCAAACATGGTGGTGGCAGCATCAATGTCAGCAATTAATGTCCACATGAGACACCCAAAAAACCTAGACAACTTGGAGAAGATCTGCATGGAGGAGTGGGCCAAGATTACTCCAGAGACCTGTGTCAGCCTGATCAGGTCTTATAAAAAACAATTAATAGCTATAATTGCAGGGTTTTTTAACAAAATATTAAACCTAGGGGTTGAATAATAATTGACCCAAATGTTTATGTTTAAAATGTATTATAATTTAACTGAGCAGCTTATACTTTTTGTTTGTAATATTTAGGCATCTCTTAATAAATTCTGCTCTTGTTCAAAGTTTGAAGGCTCTAACTTATTTGCAACTTGTTAAATTAAATTCTGTTACAACACTTGAAGCTGGCTGAGGACAAACACAATGTCTGTTGTGCCTCTGTTTGCGCTAAAACCGCGCTGACTTTCTGATAGGTGTTTTTAAGTGACAGAGGAGACCAGTCTTAAACGTCTTAAACATATTTTCCCATCAATGGAAAGCAAAGTTATAACCCTGTAGTTGGCACAGTCAGATATTTCTCCCTTGTGCATCATGATTATCACTGTGGAGCTGACCTCATTCCCAGTAGAATATGAAGAGTTTGTAGCTAAGTGTTGTTGTAGTTAACAGCCATGCTTCTACAGATGTGTATAGTGGTATTCCATAAATTCCGGCTGCCTTATATTTTTTAAATTCTATGGTTTTTATGGTTTCTGGCAGACTTGAAACACCTTCTTGAGTGGCTGTTGAGGAATGCACACACCTACTGCATCATGTACTGTACTGCTGCTGCTGAAGAGGCTCTTGAAGTGCTCTGACAATTGTCTTAGGATTAAGACTTTGTCTATGAGGATCTCTATGCCATCCATGCTGCACAATGTGCTGTACATTTGACAAGTTGGTCCATGCACAGCCTTGGGGGCTTCATAAAAATAAGCTTTATCCAACACTGTTTTTTATCTCTTGCAGTTTACAGTGGAGATTACTTCAGGCAAGATGGAAGGCTGCTTTTCTTTTGTGATATTCAAGTTAAGGCAAGGTTGGCCTGGTGTGTTGACCATTTCTTTGTGAGCAGCTCTTTGATTATCTTGCGATTTTCGTAAAACCAGTCTTGGTTTTAAACATAAACATTTTGGAGGCTTATAGAATAGATTTCTTTAGGTGTTTACAGCATTGTTTAGGGGAAGTGTCAAGATAGAGATCTGTTTGACATTCAGAATTAGGCATTACCCTGGTGTACAAGACATCTTTGAGGTCTCATTGGCAGACCAGGACACAGTATATTAGGTGCTAATATTTGAACCGGGGATTTATTCTTTCCCTTGCTATATTGTTGTAAAATGGTGTTTGTATTAACAAGCTACTGTTCTGTGCAGAGTTCCCAGAGCACACATCCGTTGTTGTCGCAGTTGCCAACACCTTTCCTTTCCAGATTTCTGAGTCATGGCCCACTCTGGCATTGAAGTCGCCGAGAATGATGCAGGAACTTTTATGCCATGCTGGTGAGTGTAAAGCCTGTCCTTTTCTGATACATCTGCTTAAAGCGGTGGTGCATAGACACTGATGAGAGTGAGATCATGTTTGCACTAAAGGGCAGTATTATGGGTTATGGGTAGATTTTTTAAGAAATGTACTTTAATCATGAATCAGATCTTCTCTTTACTTTCTTTTATTTATTTATACATGTGCATCTAAATTAGAATATCATCAAAAAGTTTTCATTTTAAATTATTTTAATAATTCAATATGATAAAAAAGTGCAATGAAAACGCATATATTATATAGATTCATTACAAACACAATAAACTATTTCAAGTGTATTTAATGTAATGTAATGTCGATGAATATGTCTGAAAGCCAATAAAACCAAAAATCATTATTTAAAATGGTCCCTTAGTCTGGTTCAGTAGGCTACACAATCATAGGGAAGACATTGGCAGAGATTGACACACTCCACAAGAAGGCTATGCCACAAAAGGTCATTGTTAAAGAATCTGGCTGTTTGCAGAGTGCTGTATCTAAGAATATTAATGGAAGGTTGAGTGGAAGGGAAAAAAAGCATTGTAGAAAAATGCACAAACAACCGGGACAATCGCAGCCTTAAAGGATCATCAAAAAAAGGCCATTAAATTTGGGAAAGATTCACAGGCTTGTGACCGGAAGGTCCCTAGTTCAATTCAAAGTATATGGCTAAAATACCCTTTGGGAAAGGCATTGCTAATTGCTCCCCTTGCACTGTGGAGGCTGTGCACTGACCAGAGCACTGCCTTCCTTGCTATTTCAAACCATACTTGGTAGGTCGCATCTATACCCTACTGTGGTCCCTGTAAACTTAGCCACGACTTAAACTTGTGAGTTTTTACGCTTAGTGGTGCAGTGTACACATCACCCCCTCACATGGCCAGCTGAAGCCGTTTGCCAGGGTGTGGCACTTGGAGATTTAGGAGAAGAATAAGGACCAGCATGCCCATCAATCCTAATTTGGACGCAGCTGCCAAGCGACAAAGTTCCTACCTGTACTCAGAGTCTGCTACAACCACATACACACAAGCACACAACACATACACCAACACACACACAAACACAAAAACACACACCAACAAACACGAGCACACAATAACCCGGACACAAACACAACTTACTAAAATACGCACATATTACAACAGATACACACAAACAAAACAGACAAAATCATACAATAGCACACTAACACACACACGCACTTTTTTCTCTTGTATCCACGTGTGCTTGTGTGTTTTGTCAGAATTAATGAGAAAAGTTCCCTCTTTGCCCTGAGGGTAATTAGTGTCCTTGGACTTAAATAAGCTCACACTTAGACACCTCTGGCACAAGCAATTATGTTTGTGTATTGAATAATTGATTCAAAGAGGCGGAGGAAAAGGCGCGCGCTAATCAGATCTGCGGCATAATGAATTGATTTAATTAACACCGGGGGGAGTGGAAGGGGTAGGGGGGTTTGTGCGCGCTTCTGTGAAGAGAAAAAAAACGAAGAAAAATAGAAAGCGCGTACACGCACATACGGAGCGAGCTATCGCGCGCATACGCAGGCAGGCAGGTATAGGAAAAAGCATGTGTACGGTCGTGCCGTGCGTGCGCGCGCCCATCAGCCTTCCCGCGGGCTCGTTGTGTGTGCGCGCGCGGGTGGCGCGCTTTTATACGAGCGCATAAATGCTGCGCGTGTCAAAGCGATCTGTCCTTTATCTTCGTTTACATCCAGTCTTTTTCTTTTCTCCTTCATCTTTTAATTATCATCATTAATATTAAATATAAATATTTCCGGTACAGGTTTGGACAATTAAATTGTCGTGTTTTGGATTTTTTTTGTTTAAGTTTCGGAATGTAGCTGTCACGTGCGCGCTCCGAATTGTTGTTGTAATTCTTATTATTTGTAAGACTTGGCAGATTCGTGCACGAGCAGAGGAGTACATTAGAGAACCTTTTAGAACCTTTAATAACGGACGGGAACGAAAGAGAACCAGTAGCATGTTTATATGGTCCGAATCTGAACCGGAATAGCGAGAGGTCGAAGTATAATAATAATAATAATAATAATAAGAGAAATAAGAGAACCCTGCTGGATCCGAGAGTGCAGCGTCCCGAGCTGGACTCCTCCTCATTACTCAGGACCATGGTTTTGGATAAGGAAGAGGGTGAGTATCGTACGGTCCGGTTCTGTTTTTTTTTTGTGTGTTTCAGAATGTCTAGGTAGCGCGAGTGTTTTATTTGTTTGACTGAACTCTGTAACGGAGATGTTTCAGGAATCATCGTTAAATCACGCACACACGCGCGCGCACACACACACTGCCGACACGATTGAACGCACGAGCCTCTCAGCTTCAATTGTGATTACGCGAACATCTCAGATGTTTATATGTTATACTCAGAATTATTAGTGGATTAGGAACACCTGGTTGCAGACGTCAAATGTTCAGTGATAGAGTGGAGGTGTTTTACTTCACAGTCGTCTCTTCTATAGGGTGTTAATCTGTTCATTGAACAACAGAGGGTAACATTTAGTTGCTTTGTCTAAATGGCATGACTTTGAGGTTGAACAGATATTTTGAATCCAGATGTGTGGGTGTGTGTGTTTCAGTAACAGCTGCACAAGTACAGTAACAATGTTAACAGATATCCCAAAACGTTAATTCACCTAACATGCCTGTTTTTGGACTGTGGGAGGAAATCGGACGGAAACCGGCAGAACTGGACCCAGGACCCAGGATGACCCACACAGGGATCGAACCTGGGACATTCTTGCGGTGAGGAGACAGCGATACACACCCTGTAACATCACGAGTATCACGGGTGTACTAAGAGTGGAGAAACCATCAACAAACAATTAAGGTCACACAGCAACTGGACAGGTGTAGTTGATCAGAGGGGCGAGTTTCAAACTAGACAGGTGAACTTGGGTCGACTTGTACTTCGAGGATGTTTGACACCTTGTGGACATCTGTGTCATGTACGCTGTTATTATACTTCTTCTGCATCATACGATATTTTTGGTTCCATTTATGCTGGAATTCTCTGAGTTCCAGTTGCGGTACCTGCATCTCATACAGGCATGCTTCTGCATTGGAAATCACAAAGTGGGCTCAGGAATATTTTTAGAGAACATTATCTGTAAACACACTTCACTGTGCCATCCGCCGTGAGCGATATTTATATGTGAAGTTTAAAGAGTGTGTGTTAAATTGTACAAACATGATTCCAGAAAAGTTGGTACAAAGTACAAATTGTAAATAAAAATGCAATAATTTACAAATGTCAAAACTGGTATTGTATTCACAATAGAACATAGACATTCCATTAAATGGAAGATACAACAAAAAATACCTAAGACAATTGAGTAACTAGAATCCCACATTAGACAACAATGGGTTAACATTCCTATCAACTTGAGAAGCCTGTCTCCTCAGTCCCCAACAGACGTTTACGGACTGTTGTAAAGAGAAAAAGGGATGTCTCACAGTGGCAAACATGTCCTTCTCCCAACCTTTTGAGGTTGCTGTCGCAAAATTTAAAATGATCCAATATTTGGCATGAAATTTCAATGTCTCACTTTTGACATTTGATATGTTGTCTAAGTTCTATTGACATTTGTAAATTAATGCATTCCGTATTTACAGTTTGTACTTTTCTCAACTTTTTTTGGAATCAGGTTTATATATGAAAAGGGTTAGGAATTCCTTCAGCAGATTTAAACTCGGAATTCTGGAGTATTATAGAAATCCTTTTTGACCAAGATGTGCTGTTCCTTCTAAGGGACATTTATTTTTAATAATAATGTAAGGGTGGCATGGTGGCGCAGTGGATAGTGCTGTAACATCACAGCGAGCGGTCCTGGGTATTCAATCCCTGGGTGGGTTGACCTGGGAATTTCTGTGTGGAGTTTGCATGTTCTCTCCATGTGCTCCGGTTTCCTCCCACAGTCCAAAGACATGCACACTAAGTAAATTCTCTCTCTATTGGTGTGACTACAGGATTAACTAAACTGTAAATGCTCCAGTCTGGATGTCCATCTGTCTAAAAATTCACCCTTGTATGATTCATGGCTTGGGATTGCTTTTAACCACAGCTGGTCGAAGCGTTACTGGAGGGGGTTATTAGGGGGTAGGAGGTGATGCAGATGGCATTAGTGAGAGAGGATGCGCAGGAGCGTGTAATGCAGTCAATATTGCATTAACTACTGAAGCCCAATTACAGCATCGCTGAAGCAGAGTGGCTTTTAGGAGCATTAGGAATAAAAAATCTCTCGCTCTGATCACCTGCTGCTCATTGCCTAAAAGCTTCACCCTTTACATGCTGGGCCTGACCAACTGCACTGGCATTCTCACACACACACACACTGGTTTGAACCCCACTATAGGCGAGCTGAAGTGGCATTAAGCAAGGCAGCCAACCCCCAACTGCTCCATGTGCCCCTCAATGGGGGCAGCACACTTCTCCAGGTGTTCTCCCCAGATGGGTTAAATGCAGAGAAAGAATTTCCCAACGGGGATCAATAAAATATTAATTATTATTTATTATACAATAGAATGGAGGTATTTACAGTAGAATGAAAGTATTAGCAGTAAGATAGGGGTATATACAATAACATGGAGGTTTATACAAAAGGATGTAGGTATATACGGTAGGATGTAGGTATATACAGTAAGATGGAGGTATATACAGTAAGATGGAGTTATATAAAATAGAATGGAGGGAAAAGGTAGGATGGAAGTAAATACAGTAGGGTGGAGATATATACAGATGGAGGGATACAGTAGGATATAGGTATATACAGTAGGATGGAGGTATATACAGTCAGACGGAGGTATGAACAGTAATATAGAGTTATATACAGAAAGATAGAAGTATATACAGGCGGACAGAGGTATGTACAGTAAGATGGAGGTATATAGAGTAAGATGTAAGTATATACAGTAAAATGTAGTTATATACAGTAGACTGAAGGTATATAGAGTAAGATGTAAGTATATACAGTAAGATGGAGTTATAAACAGTAGTATGGAGGTATATACAGTCAGATGTAGGTATATACAGTCAGATGAAGGTATATACAGAAAGATAGAGTTATAGACAGTCAGACGGAGGTATGTTCAGTAAAATGGAGTTATATACAGTAGAATGGAGGTATCTAGAGTAAGATGAAAGTATATACAGTTAAATGGAGTTATATACAGTAAGATGGAGGTATATACAGAAGGATGGACGTATATGCTGTAAGATGGAGTTATATACAGTAGGATGGAAGTAAATACAGTAGGATGGAGGTATATACGGATAGATGGAGGAACTCCATCTTTTTATTCATATTTACTTAATTATATTTGCATATATTTTCATTTTAATCCCTACCCTATTTTAACCCTTTACGCTGTCTAATCAGAGTAATTGGATCAGAGACAAAAGGTGGAAACAAACTCTAATAAATATGGTCTTCAGTCTGGGATTTATGTTCTATAATAATAAGAATGAGAGAGTGTTTCTAGCAGTTATCCAGTCTCACAGCAGTGTGTGTGTGTGTGTGTGTGTTATTAATTCAGAAATATTTCTTTTGTTATTTCACTTATTCAATGTATGTGTGTGTCTGTAGTAATGTTTCTGAAAATTTTTCTGAGCACCAGTTTAGGTCTTATCATTCAGAATAATACATACACTGTATGCTTTAGCATAGCAAGACATTTTGGACAATTCCATGCTCCCAACTTTCTGGGAACAGTTTGGAGTTGGCCCCTTCCTCTTCCAAAATGACTGTGCACCAGTGCACAAAGCAAGGTGTCTGGTCTGGTGTGGATGAACTTGACTGGCCTGCACAGTCCTGACCCGATAAAACATCTTTGGGATGAATTAGAGCCGAGACTGAGAGCCAGGCCTTTTTGTCCAACATGTGCTTCTGGAAGAATAAACACAACCTTAAACCTTGTGGACAGCTTTCCCAGAAGAATTAAAGCTGTTCTAGCTGCAAGAGTGGACCGACGTCATATTGAACCTTATGGATTAGCTCATATCAGTGTCAAGGCAGGTCAGCGAAGACTTTTGGAAATATAGTGTATTAAGGACATGAGGACATTTAGGTCATCATCATTTTTTTTACTGATGTCACTTCCTAATGTTCTCAGAGTATGACATTTCTACCAGGTCCTCACTTTGTAATGAAAACACACATCCCTTTTATCTGTGTGTAGATGCAATGTCATCTTATTGGTTTACAGGCTTAACTGAACTCTGAGTTTACTCTCACTATAGGTAATTAATGTATGTGTGTGTGAGAGTATGTGTGTGCATGTGCGCGTGTGTGTGTATTCTAAACCACATCTGATGTATATAATTTCCATCATTTTATTCTTACTCAGAGACTCATAAAATTACAACACCAATGTGTACATACACACACGATGCTAAGTTCATTCTAATTCCCACTTCCTGCTAACTCCATTTCTGCAGTGTGTATTAGTCTGAATATCACATTGAAACCCTTTCATCTGACCTTTATTTAATGCACTGTGCAGTTAGTTGTAAGAGGAGGGAATTCTGGGAGAATTAAAGCATGGTCTCAGCGGAATTGCTCTAAGTGAAAGTGAACATGCAGAGAGTGACCAGAGTGATATGACTCGGTGTGATGAGAACTGAGTTTACTTAGTTCTCACTATAGGTAATTAATGTGTGCGTGTGTGAGAGTGTGTGTGCATGCGCGCGCGTGTGTGTATTCTGACCCACATCTGAAGTAGATCATTTCCATCATTTTATTCTTACTCAGAGACTCATAAAATAACAACACCAATGTATACATACACACACACAATGCTAAATTCATTCTAATCCCCACTTCCTGCTAACTTCATTTCTGCAGTGTGTATTAGTCTAAACATCACATTGAAACACTGAACACATTGAAAAGAGGAGGGAATTCTGGGAGAATTAAAGCATGGTCTCAGCAGAATTGCTCTAAGTGAAAGTGCACATGGGGAGTGTGACCAGAGTGCTATGGCTCGGTGTGATGATTTTACAGTTTGTGATTTTTAATTTACATCCATGTTTCTCTAACAAGTGTCATTGTTACAGCTCTCACATCCACATTGTCACTCAGGGGGACATTTTAAAAATTTGAGATGTGTATAGTCATAGAGACATTCAGAGTCAGAGAGCTGTAGAGAGAGACATTCAGAGTCAGAGAGCTGTAGAGAGAAATATGCAGATGATCAGAGAGACGTTTTGATGGTCAAAGAAACATTTGCATGGTCAAAGAAACATTCTGATGGTTAAAGAAACACTATTACACTAACACTATTCTACACTAACACTACTCTACAACACAAAAACACGACTCTACACTACACTAACACCACACTAACACTAATGTACACTAACACTACAATACACTAACACCACACTATACTAACACTACACTAACACTATTTTACAACATACTACACTAACACCACTCTACACTAACACAACACTACTCTACACCACACTAACACCACACTACACTAACACCATACTACACTAACACAACTCTACACCACACTAACACTACACCACACTAACCTAAACTAACGCTAACACCACACTAACACTACACTTACGCTAACACTATTCTACACCACACTAATACTAGTTTACATCACACTACACAAACACCACACTAGACTAACACTACACTAACACCACTCTGCACTACACCAACACCACACAAAAACTATTCTACACTACACGAACATACCACTACACTAACACTACACTAACACCACTCTGCACTACACTAACACCACACTAAAACTACTCTACACGAACATGACACTACATTAACACTACACTTCACTAACACCACACTACTCTAACTCTACACTAACACCACATTAACACCTGACCACACTAACAGCACATTAGCACCTGACTACACTAACACACGCTAACACCACACTACACTAACACCATTCTTCACTACACTACGCTACACTAACAGGACATTACACTAACTCTACACCACACTTACACCATCTACACTAACACTACTCTACACTACACTAACTCTACACTAACACTTCTCTACACCACACTAACACTACTCTACACTACACTTACTCTAAACTAACACCACACTAACACTACTCTACACCACACTAACACCACACTAACACTACACTACACTACACTAACACCACTCTACACGACACTAACACACGCTAACACCACACTACACTAACTCTACTCTGCACTAACACCACTCTGCACTACACTAACACCACACTAAAACTACTCTACACAAACATGACACCACATTAACACTACACATCAATAACACCACACTACACTAACTCTACACTAACACCACATTAACACCTGACTACACTAACACCACATTAGCACCTGACTACACTAACACACGCTAACACCACACTACACTAACTCTACTCTACACTACACTAACACTACACTAACACCACTCTGCACTACACCAACACCACACAAAAACTATTCTACACTACACGAACATACCACTACACTAACACTACACTAACACCACTCTGCACTACACTAACACCACACTAAAACTACTCTACACGAACATGACACTACATTAACACTACACTTCACTAACACCACACTACTCTAACTCTACACTAACACCACATTAACACCTGACCACACTAACACCACATTAGCACCTGACTACACTAACACACGATAACACCACACTACACTAACTATACTCTACACTACACTAACACCGCAGTACACTAACACTACACTAACACCATTCTTTACTACACTACGCTACACTAACAGGACATTACACTAACTCTACACCACACTTACACCATACTACAGTAACACCAGTCTACACTACACTAACATTTCTCTACACCACACTAACACTACTCTACACTACACTTACTCTAAACTAACACCACACTAACACTACTCTACACCACACTAACACTACTCTACACTACACTATCACCACTCTACACGACACTAATACTACTCTAAACCACCCTACACGAACACCGCACTGCACTAACACCACTCTGCACTACACTAACACCACACTAAAACTACTCTACACGAACATGACACTACATTACACTACGCTTCAATAACACCACACTACACTAACTCTACACTAACACCACATTAACACCTGACTACACTAACACCACATTAGCACCTGACTACACTAACACACGCCAACACCACACTACACTAACTCTACTCTACACTACACTAACACCACAGTACACTAACACTACACTAACACCATTCTTCACTACGCTACACTAACAGGACTCTACACCACACTTACATACACACATACTACAGTAACACCAGTCTACACTACACCAACACCACACTACACTTACACCATCTACATTACACTAACACTACTATACATCACACTAACACTACTCTACACTACACTAACTCTACGCTAACACTTCTCTACACCACACTAACACTACTCTACACTACAATTACTCTAAACTAACACTACTCTACACCACACTAACACCACGCTACACCACACTAACACTACAGTAACACCAGTCTACACTACATTAACACCACTCTAACGCTACTCTCTCCCACCGCCTCTTCGTTCTGTCTCTTCACTCACTGTCTTTAAATCTCTACTAAAAACTAATCTCTTTAATTAACTGTCTACCCTTTTTTACCTCTCAGTACTATATGTGCTTATTATAACTGTAAACTTTGCTGTAAAAGTGTCCTTGGGTACCTTGAAAGGCGCTATATAAATTTAATGTATTATTATTAATATTATTATTATTATTATTATTTTTATTTTTGCAACACACTAACACCTATCTGCACTAACACTACTCTACACCACACTAAAACTACTCTACACCACACTAACAATATTCAACACTACTCTAACACCACACTACACCTACACTGCACTACACTAACACCACACTACACTAACACCACACTAACACCACTCTACATTACACTAACACCACACTAAAACTACAGTACACCACATTACACTTACACCACACTAACTCTGCTCTTACACCACTCTACACCACACTACACTAACACCACACTACACTAACACTACACTAACACCAAACCACACTATTACCACACTAAAACTACTCTACACTACACTAACACCACTCTAACAATACTCTACACCACACTACACTAACACTATGCTACACCACACCAACACTACTGTACACCACACTACACTAACACCACACTACACTTACATTATCCTACGCCACACTAACACTGCTCAAAACCACACTACACTAACACCACACTAAAACTAATCTACACTACCCTAACAACATTCTACACCACAGTAACAATACTCTACACCACCCTAAACTAACTACACACTACAGTAACAGCACAGTACACTAACACTACACTAACTCTATTTTACACTACACTAACACTGCGCTACATTAACAGGACATTACACTAACACTACACTAACTCTACACTAACACCGCACTACACTAACTCTATACTAACACCACACTAACACTATAGTAACACTAATCTACACTACACTAACACCACACTAGCACTACTTTCACCACACTAACACCACTTTACATTAACACTACATTAACACTACTCTACACCACTAAAAACTCATCTCTTTAATTGACTATCCTTTCTTTACCTCTCCGTACTATATGTGCTTATTATACAACTGTAAACTGTGCTGTAAATGTGTCCTTGGGTACCTTGAAAGGCGCTATATAAATTGAATGTATTATTATTATTACTATTATTATTATTAGAGAGCACAAGCCAGTGTATTTCTAGTGCCGGTCCCAAGCTCGGATAAATAGTGAGGGTTGTGTCAGGAAGGGCATCCGGCGTAAAACATTTGCCAAAAATTAAAATGCGTGTTACTGATTGCTACTTCATACCGGATC
>JAOUQV010000004.1:25372-39612 GCA_028565295.1 Aspidoras spilotus | reverse complement strand
CAATGTAGACATGCAGGTAGTGGGTGTGAAAGCAGAAGATGCAGGGGACAGAGTGAGGTGGAAAAGACTTACACGCTGTGGCAACCCCTGATAAAAGGGAAAGGCCGAAAGAAGAAGAAGAAGAAGATTGTAATGTTTTAAATGAATTATCCCTCCTGGGATTCCATTGTAAACAATATTTAAACACTCCACTAATCTCTGAATCAGTTTAGCTTCAACTCTTAGTCCATAAACACATGCGATTTATTTTTTGAATAAGAGGAATTTTATCACTTTTAAAAAGAACCACTTTGCCCTCTAGTGGCTGTACACACAAAATACACATTTATTTTAATTCCCTACGCATTTCTTACTTTTTAAGTAGAAATAGTAATCAGTAACAGATTGACAGATCCTCCATATTGAATATGATGTATATATCCACTGTCTATCTATCTATCTATCTATCTATCACATATTATACCTTTCAGCTTTGATGGTCTCCTTCCAGATGTTTATGCTTCCTATGTCACATGCATTAATGCAACCCCATACCATTAGAGATGCAGGCTTCTGAACTGAGCTCTGATAACAACTTGGGTCGTCCTTAT
Organism: Aspidoras spilotus; assembly: GCA_028565295.1. Taxonomy (NCBI): domain Eukaryota; kingdom Metazoa; phylum Chordata; class Actinopteri; order Siluriformes; family Callichthyidae; genus Aspidoras; species Aspidoras spilotus. The sequence continues at coordinate 39,022 of JAOUQV010000004.1, read as the reverse complement.
CCTCTTTAATCCGAATGACACGGCATTCCTGATTACTATAAAGAACTTCACATTTTGATTCGTCTGACCACAGAACAGTTTTCCACTTTGCCACTCTACTTTTTTGAGACGTGTTGCTGTCACAAAATTTTAAATGAACCAATATTTGGCATGAAATTTCTAAATGTCTCACTTTCTACATTTGATATGTTGTCTATGTTCTATTGTGAATACAATATCAGTTTTTGACATTTTTAAATGATTGCATTCCATTTTTATTTACAGTTTGTACTTTGTCCTAACATTTTTGGAATTGGTTTTGTATTTTAATTCATAGACACAGACAGAAAGACTTCAGTAATGAGCTGAAACATGATAATAATGATAATAATCTTTATCATTACAGTCACAGTCAATATCAAGATCATCATCTACGTCTGTGTTTATTTCTACAGTATATTGTGTGTTTACAGTTGAAAATTAGGAAAAATATAAAACAGGATTTAAGTCATCACCATCTTCATCTTCTTTATCTATTATCTTTATAATCCAGATCCAACATAAAACAAGATCACTCCAGCATTAAACGCCTAAAAACAGACGAGTGAATAAATCCTTTGAACAGTGGGACACATGGAGATTGATGATGATTATGATGATAATCCTATGTGTAAACAGTACACACACGCAGTACATACACACTCAGTACGCACATAAACCCAGTACACACACACCTAGAACACAAACTCCTAGTACACACACTTAGTACACACATAAACTCAGTTCACACACATTCAGTATACACACAAAGTACACACTCAGTGCACACACATTCAGTATACACACACAAACACACTCTACACACACACTTAGTACACACACTCAGTATTAGTACACACACTCAGAACATACACTTAGTACATACACACACACATACACACACACAAGAGTTAGTGATTTCCTGTGCAGTAATGAAAGCAGACCGATCTGAGCTGCACTGTGATACAAATGGAGGTGTGTGTTGAGTGGTGGAGTGTGTAAGTGCTGGATTGAAGCTAATGCTGGACGTGTCCTGATTACTGAACTCACTGCTGACCAATCACTGTCTCTTTATACACAGAGAAATGTTAAATCACTTTATACTGAACTCTGTAGAACTGTAGAATTTCACAAATCAGATTTACAGAAATATATAAATTTTAGTAATTTATATAAAGTTGATTTATCTATTTGTCTATTAATTTAGAGTGAATTAGTGCTGCAGCAAACCGCGATAGAACAATGCTCAGCTTTGGGGTTGCCAACTTCCAGAAATAGAAATAAGGAACAGAAAAATAAAAACACAATAAAACTTAGAGAAACAAAAATAAAAACACCCTAAAATCATGAGAAATGAAAACAAAAATATGATAAAACCATAGGAAATAAAAACATATTGAAATCATGAAAAATAAAAATAAAAGTACAATAAAACCATGAGGACTAAAAATAAAAACACAATAAATCCATGAGAAATAAAAACACCATAATACCATGAGAAATAAAAATAAAAACATAACACCATGAGAAGTAAAAAATAAAAAAATAATAAAACCATGTGGAGTATAATTTAAAAAAAATAAAACCATGTGAAGTAAAAAGCTTTTTTATAAACTAATTGTAAAGAGAGATGAAAATTTATTTAAAAAAATTCTATATCAGTTTTATATCAATATAAGCATTCATCTGTATACAGTATATATTATATATACAATGCAACAGTAAATCTACCTGTATATAATTTCTGTAAATCAGATTTGTGACAATTTTCTATTGTAAACATATGCTATAGAAATAAACACTGAACTTATCTAAATTAATTAGAATATTTAGTATAAAAAAGAGGTCACTAATCAGGTTTTAAAATTTTAAACAACAACTACAACAATAACTACGATCACAACTACAATAACAATTACAATAACATCTGCAACAATACCTACAATAACTTCATCAATAACAACTACAACAACAACAATAACTACATCTACACTAACTACAAAAACTTCATCAACAACAACTACAACAATAACAACAATAACTACAACTTCATCAACAATAACTACAGCAACTAAAACAATATCTATAACAACTACAACAATAACTACAAAAAATACAATAACAACTACAATAGTAAATACAACAACTACTACAACTACAACAATAAATACAACAACTTCATCAACTACATCTACAACAGCTACATATATAATAATAACTACAACAAAAACTATAATAACAACTACAATAATTTCAACAACTACATAAATAATTACTACAACAATAATTACAACAACACTTACAACAATAACTAAAACAACTTCATCAACAACAACACCAAATACAACTACAACAATAACTACAACAACAATTCCAATAACAACTACTACAACAACAAAAACTACAGGAGCAACAACTACTGCGACAATAACTTCTACAACAATGACAACAATAACTATAACAACTTCATCAACTACAACATCAATAACCACAACAACTACTACAATTATAATAACATCAACTACAATAACTACAACAACTACTACTTGAACATTAATAACAACAACACCATTAACAACAAACAACTACAACTAAAATAACTACAGCAACATACAACATTAACTACAACAACTCCACAAGAACAATAACAATAAAAGCAACAACTAAAACAATAATAACTACAACAAGTTCAATAACAATAACCATAACAACAACTACTACAACTATAATAACAAGAACTACAACTACAACAATAACTACAACAAATTCATCAACAACATCAACTACAATAACTACAACAACTATTTTTACAACTATAATAACAACAACATTAACAACAAACAATAACCACAAACAACTTCGTCAGCAACAACTACAACAACTAAATCAACAACAATAACTACAACTACAACAATAACTACAATCACAACAACAACATTAATAACAATATCTACAACTACAAATAACTACAACAACAACTACAACAGTGCTCTGAGAATACCAGCAAAGAGTACGGCATGTTAGAGAAAATCAGAACACCACTCCTAGGCTTCCAGGTCATCTCCAAAATGAGGGTTTATTTATTATCCTGATTTACATTAAACTCTTAATCCTGGATATAGTAGCAGCACATGTGAAGTCTGACACCAGAACACCGAGCATGAGATGGAAATACACGCTGGAAGGGATTTTAAATAAAAAAAACGCAAGTTTCCAAAATAAGCTTGAATTATATCGGCTGCATCATGAACTCAGGTTTGTATCTGTGTGGAGTTTCACATATTCTCCTTAGGTTTATTTTTCCACTTTCCTCCTAAAAAACATACCAGTGGTAATCCAGTGTGTGTAAAGGGTGTGAGAATGTTCTGGTGTCGCATTTAGGGTAAAATTGTGTACTGGTGTATTTGTTTTGTATTTGAATATATTAAACTGTAGAAATTACACACTCAACACAATATATCCACAATCAACACCATCATCAACACAATTACTGACATCTCCACCATCAACACTAACATAAACAAAATTTCTTACATCTCCACTAGCAAGACAATTTCTAATATCTCCCTCATAAACACCATCATTAACACAATGTCTAATATCTTCCGCATCAACACCACCATCAACACAATTTCTAACATCTTCACTATCAACACAAACATTAAAAAAATTTCTAACATCTCCACCATCAACACCATCATCAACACAATTACTGACATCTCCACCATCAACACTAACATAAACAAAATTTCTTACATCTCCACTATCAACACAATTTCTAATATCTTCCCCATCAACACCACCATAAACACAATTTCTAACATCTCCCCATCAACACCATTATCAATAAAATTACTAACATGTACTCAATCAACACAATTTCTAACATCTCTACCATCAACATCAACACAATTTCTAACGTCTCCACCATCAACAACATTTCTAACATCTACAACATCTACACCAACATCAACACAATTTCTAAAATCTACAACACTGACACCACCATTAACAAACATCTCCACCATCAACAACAACATCAACACAATTTCTAACATCTCCACCATCAACACCAGCGTCAACACAATTTCTTACACCTCCACCATCAACAGCACCATCAACACGATCATCAAGACAAGGCTTAACCCTCTTCTAAATTACGCGTTCACACCCACACACGCGCGCACGTACACACATACATATATGCCTCCAAGCACACGTACAACAACGCGCACATACACCCTCGCACGTATTGGAGCAGCGCTAAAGCAATGTGTGTGTGTGTGTAACAGTTTCTTTACGTGTCATAACTCCAGCGGCTGTAGGACATGCTCTTACTGCTGCTCACTCCGTCCATCATTCCATTCAGAAAATCAATCTCCCTCTCACAGTAAAAACGCCTCTAAATAAAATGACAGCCGCTTATTCTCCTGTGCGCGCTCCCGACACGGACGCGCGTTCACAACACGGCTCCGCGCAGTGACGCTCCCGGATCAAAGACTCAGAATGTACCACATCAGCAAAGGGGCGGAGACAATCTTCCTTTAACGATTAGCAAGCACATGGATCATGGAGTGCGCCACTAAGGGAGAAAGTGTATGTGTGTGGTATGTATATATACAGTACATTTGGTATAAAAGATGGACTTCTTTTGAGATTGCCTGGCTCTCAGTCTCCTCACTAATTCATCCCAAAGCTGTTCTGTCTGGTTAAGGTCAGGACTATGTGCAGGCCAATCAAGTTCATCCACACCAGACTTTATCACCCATGTCTGTATGAATCTTGCTTTGTGCTCTGGTGGACGGTCATGTTGGAAGAGGAAGGATCAGCTCCAAACTGTTCCCACAAGGTTGGGAGCATGGAATTGTCCAAAATATTTTGGTATGCTTAAGCATTCATCTGTGGCCATGGAACTGATTGGAACACCTGATTCTGATAATTTGGATGGGTAAGCAAATACTTATAGTGAATATAATGTATATATAATGTATAGTGTAATGTGTATATACTTGTATACAAACACTGGCCACTTTATTAGGTACACCTTGCTAGTAAATGGTTGGACCATTTACCTTCTGAAATTACCTTCGAACGGTTCTCCTATGACCTCTCACCGATATCAAGAAGGTCATTTTCATCCACACAACTGTACCTCACTGTATATTTTCTCTTTTTGTGACCATTCTCTGTAAACATTAGATATGGCTCTGTGTAAAATTCCCACAGTTTAAGTTACTGAAATTCTCAGACCAGCGCAGTCTGGTACCAACAACCATGCCACATTATTCAAATTCAATTAAATCACATTTCTTCTGTATTCTGTTGATCAGTGTGTACTTCAGTAAGTTGTACTGACTTCCTGTACATGACTAAAAACATTGCGTTGTGGCGATGTGATTGGACGATTAGATATTTGTGTTAACAAACAGTTGAACATTTGTACCTAATAAAGTGGTCAGTGTAGTGTATATTATATTATTCAGTTAAAAAGATTAAATCACATTTGTGTGATTAATTATTATAAACATAAAAACCTTCAGAAAATATTCTTCTGTGTGTGTTCGTGTGTGTCTCCACTTTTCTGACCACGGGACCGAAAATGCAGTGATCTGATTGTTTCAGATCTCAGAAGCTAAGTGTTTGCGTGTGTGTGTGTGAGAGAGAGAGAGAAAAGAGAGAGAGGGGTCAGAAATGATTCAATGAATGTCAATCACAGGCTGCTGGTTATTATGTTGATGTTTAAATGCTTATGATTTCAGTCTGACTGAAGATCAACAATCAGAGAGGTGTTTAAAGAACTGATCTTCAGATGACTCATGAGCTTTATGGAAAGAAGAGAAGAAGAGAAGAAAGAGAGAATGAGAAGAGGAAAAGAAGAAGAGAATGAGAAGAGAATAAGGAGAGAATGAGAAGAAGGGCATTACGAGAGAATGAAAAGAGATGCTCATTTATACTCATAATCCACAATGAGAATCAGAACATGGTTTCTACTTATGTTGGGTTTAATCTGAGATTTTATTAGATATAGCACCAGGAGCTCTACACCGACACCACATCAGCAAGAATGCACACGGTACGGACACACAGAAAGTTCTAAAATAAAACAGAACCGAGTCTGGGTTTAAACCTTCATCTCTGTCATAAACTAGACTAAAGAGGATCAGGTTCATTAGCATTAAACATCCTGGAGGATAAAGATTTACATTGAAAACTATATAATAATAATAATAACAATAATAATAATCTTACCATAACCCTAACCATAACCCTTACTATAACCACAACCATAACACTTACCATAAACCTTCCCATAAACTTTACTACAACCCTGACCTGACTTTACTATAACCTTTACCATAACCCTTACTATAACCCTAACATAACTCTTACCATCACCCTTACCATAACCCTAACCATAACCCTTACCATAACCCTAACCATAATTTTTATTGTAACATTACATATTTAATTTTAAGTATTTTAGAATAGTTAATCTTAAAGTTGATTTTTAATTAATAAGTTTGGATTGGATCTGAACAGTAAGCCAGTGCAAATAAATAATCAATTTTATGATGTTATTAAAACAATCTAGTTCTTACCCTAACCATAACCCTAATCATAACCCTAATCATAACTCTGACCATAACCCTAACCATAACTCTAACCATAACCCTAACTGTAACCCTAACCATAACCCTAACCATAACCCGGATTGGATGTAGCACCCCCAGCACCATTACACTGACGGACTGGTGTGAAGTAAACAATCTGTCTCTGAACGTGGACAAAACCAAAGAGATGGTTGTGAACTTCAGAAAGACGTGATGTGATTACTCGCCACTGAATATCTACCACCACCCATCCTAACCACATTCTACAGAGGAGTCTGTAAAGAACTGCACTGTATCAGATCGTAAGTCCCTCCAGTGGATAGTGAAGACAGCTCAGAAGTTTATCGGTGTGTCTCTCCTCTCCATCACGGACATTTACACCACACGCTGCACCCGCAAAGCACTCAGGATTGTAATGTTCGTATTTATTGTTCATACTGTTGTGTATTTATTGGGTGTACTGTTTGCACTAGTGCACTTTAATGTTGTGTGTAGCACCTTGGTCTGGAGGAACGTTGTTTCGTTTTACTGTGTACTGTAACACTGTATATGGCTGAAATGACAATAAAACTACTTGAAACTTTAACCATAACCCTAACTATAACTCTAAACATAACCCTAACCATAACCCTAACTTTAAACATTACTCTAAACATTACTTTAAACATTACTCTAAACCTCTCTCTAAACATAACTCTAACCATAAACTTAACCTCATTAATGAAAGAGATATTTGTTGCTCTTTAACTTTTTAAATTGTTAATAAAAATGCTGGTGTTCTGTCACAACTATATAAAGAAAACACACACTGACGTATAGACATATAAAAATAATCGCTATTCTGATGATAAAATAACATATTAAACGTACTATAAAAGTTTACAGTAAAAGCATTTAATTGTGTTGTTCAGAGGACACACACACAGAAACACACAAACACACACCCACACACACAGAGGTACAGTGGCAGGCAGTGAAATGAAAACAAGTGAGACGATGAAACCGGATCCGAAAAATTACTGTCTCTCTCCAACCTCAAGAACACACTACAGAGATCAACAGAACTGAGCAAACGTCTAAACACAAGTCTCCTGTACAAACAATGATGAAGTGACACCATCAATAATCAACAGAATGACTGAGAACCAGAATGAGAGACAGAGACAAAATGAACAGTGGACGGATTGACAAAGCAGCAGAATGACAGAGTGACAGGATGAATAATCAAGAGAATGACTGAGACCCAGAATGACAGAGTGATAGATTTACAGAATGTATAATCAACGGAATGGATCAGCATCAAAATGAGACAGTGACAGAATAAATAATGGACACAAAGAGCATGCAACAGAATGACAGAGCAAAAGACTAATGGTGCAATAAAATTAATGAGAGAAAAAGCATAAATGAGCGCTAGAAGGCCAGTGAGACAGAATAACCGAGTGACAGAATGACTGAGTGACAAACCAAATGAATGATTAAGAGACAGAATGAAATAAGTGATTAAATTGTATTAGAAAATCAGCTGTAAGTTTCAAGAGAAATCCACAAGCCTTCTTCACACAGAGACTGAAAGAATAATCAATATAATTTCTGAGCAACAAAATGACTGAGTGAATGAATGAGTAAGAGATAATAAGAAAGTAAGAGAGTTATCAGAAAGGAGAATATTCCGGTTCAGGATAAAAACAGAACAAATATACACAGTCAGAAATTTAATCCTGAATAAAAATCAAATTATGAGTTTAAACTTCAACACAGAACACGAAACGAGAGGTTTATTGAGTTTGAGTTTAAATCGTTGTCACCGATGTTCAGAGGAACTAAGCACAGAAAGAATATATGAAGATTGTGACAAAGAGAACCTGAGAGAGAAAATTAACATACTCAGATCTGAATGCAGGACACAGACACACACAGAGGGAATACACTCACTAATAACACAGCATTATTCAAATCACATTATAACCACAGGCCCTGAGTGACAAAATGAATGAACTGAAAGAATAACAGAATAACGCAGCGACCAAGTGACAGAGTAAATAAAACTAATGAGTCTAAATGACTGAGTGACACTGTGGCCATAAGACAAAATATATACAGTATATAAGCGGCAGAATGAACAGGCAACAGAATAGCAGCGATTACAAAAGCAAGGCGACTGAGCAGTGATAGGGCGACTCAGCGACTCGATGACCAAGCAACATTAAAACTGTGAATGAGAGACGGAGCGAGCAAGAGTAGAGTGACAAAATAGCCAGCTACTGACTCAATGACTGAGCAACCGAATGTTGGTGCGACAGAATGACAGAAGAAATAAGTGATAACCAAGGAGCAGAGATTGAAGAAGTAAGAGAATGGCAGAATGAATGAGTGAATGAATAAATATTTCTCGAAATGACAGAGAAACAGAAAGACAGAGAGCGACAGAATGAATAACTGACAATAAAGTGAAAGAATAAATAAGAGACAGAATGAAAGAGTGAAGTGTAAGTGTGGCAGAGATAAAAAAATGAAAGAGAAAAAAAAAAGAAGGATGAAAAAAAAAGAGTGAAGGTTTGACAGAACACTCGCAGAACATCACTGACAGAGTTTAAGGCCTGTTACTGTGTTACATTACTCTCACACACATTTCCACAAACTTTCTTGTGTGTATGTGTGTGGATAATTACACTCTGTTATAAAAAAAACTTTTTTATTGTTATCTAAAGTACAGTAGATGTTTAATCACAGAAATGACAGAAAACACACAAAAATAAAGCTCTTTGTCGACATTCAGGATCTTTAGTCACTTTAAGGCAACAACAGAAACTTCAAAGAGCGTTTTAGTAAAATGTGTAGTGTTTGGGACGTGACTGTGAGAGTAATCTTCAACCACGTTACGCTCCCACAACGTCTGGTTCCTCACAGAGGTCACCAGAAAACACTGGAACAGAGACTGGGTGTGTGTGTGTGTTAAGTTTTGATGACATGCTTGTGTGAGAAAGGCAGCGATTCATCCACACAGGATGTGATGTCAGAAGGCAGGATAAAGGGGGCGGGGTTTGGTGATAGCAGCTGGATGTGTAGTGACAGTGACGGATCAATCAGATAATCAGGCAGTGGCAGCCGCTCTTGTCATTTTCTTTACGGGTCGGCTCTGGGGAGGGTGGGCACTCCTGCTCCTGGAACTTCCTGTCACAGGGAGGAAGTAGAGTAAGAGAGAGAGAGAGAGAGAGAGAGAGAGAAGGAGGTTAAGAGAGATTGAGAGTGAGTGAGAGATATTGAGAGTATAAGAGTATTAATTTAACTGTTTTTATTTCCACCTTGTGGTTATTTTTGTTTACTGCAGCACACTGTTTATATAAAACTGAACATCAACACCGTTCTGAAATGTATAAAATGATCTATCAAAGGGTTAGTTTTTCCAAATGTAAGGAGGGTCTCGGTCCACCAACTTTTTTAATACGACTTCTGTCAGTTTAATAATGTTTAACACTATAAAATTTATAATATCATAAACACATTCAGGACAAATCTCAGTGTGTATAGAACAAGGACACAAATCACTGGTAAATAAGATTAACCATTAAGGTGTCAGGTGGGATATTGTTTGAAAAAGTGATAGACATAGTCACATGACCTCTGGAGCAGGTTATTAACTCATCATGACATAATACACATCTGAGTCTTTTTACTAACTCGAATCACTAAATCTCATTTAGGTTATTTTAACTGGTGCAGCGCTGTATCCCTCTTGTGGTTGTTCTCAAAAATATCACGAGCTGCATGGAATGTGACAAATGACCTAAGTGAACTCATCTTTTTTAGGGCTTTTCCACCAAAACAACTCCATTTCTTGAACCAGTTTGGACTTCGTTGTTTAGAAAAGATGCGTGTTTCCCCGAGTTTTGCGAATCAAGCGTGTGTCATCAATGGTGGGTGATAGTGTACTGCGATTAATAAATCACTCACTCAGATGACACCTGACTGTGAATGTATTATTTTTTACCAATACACATAAACACCCCACACTCTTACACACACATTGCAGTAACATGAAATGTAATCTGATGATGTCATCAGAGATGGATTGAAACACAGTGGAAATCTATTCTGTAAGTCCATGTTCTGGGAAAAGCTCACATTGTAGGTACCAATAATGACAATGGAGTTTGTAGTTTAGTCTGAACTGAGAAAGTTGTTCGTGATGTCACTGACTGTTGTTTTTTTTATTTTTTTGTCCTCTTGAGATTTTGAGATTTAATTTTTCAAGATTTAACTAAAAGCGTGTTCATAAAGAAACAATCATTTAGAGTGTTTCTGCCTAATCACTTTAAAAGGGCGCACCTGAGTAACCAATAGTTTCTGATCACTCTCAGAATTCCAATACAAGTTCCTGCCCACCTGGTGATAATTATAAAAGGAAGGTACCTGATGACGCGGACAAGTTCATGGAAAGCTTGGTCTACATTCATGCGGATTTTGGCAGAAGCTTCCATGTAGGTTACTTTGAGCTGCCGAGCGAGTTGTTGTCCCTCGTCTGGACTCACCTGCAATCAACACCACACAGGTGTCAGGTGTACAGTGATGGCATTACAGTGAGGTGAATGTAATCTATTTGACACTATTCTTGCAGACAGTGAATTTACTTCTCCACGTTTAAAACACAAACACACTCACATCTTATGTCATGTTTTTTCAATGATCTCAATGATTACTTGAGTTATTGATCAAGAAATGTGTTCAATTCTCTTTAGGAATAAAATGTGTGTGCTAACTGTCTGATGTCTATCACATTTCTCTCTCTATGTTTAATGGTGTAATCTTCTGATATTTTCAATTCCTCACTTTAGTTATTTGTGCCTATAGTTATTTTTTTTCTGCCTTTTTATCATCACAGTAAAAAACCTGTTTGTTAACAATCCTGCTTTTCTGAGTCATTACACGTCTTTGGGTGGGCATCTGAATTGTTTGAGTGGGATATTTTAGGATATGTAAACATATTTAATTTCCCTATATTCTTCTTTGTCCTTTATTAAATAAATAACAAAATGTTTAACAGGTCAGTGAAAGGTCAGTTTAATGTTAGTGTAAAATCAGTTTAAGGACAGTATATATTTCATTTAGAAGTTGCTTTGGATAGAAGCATTTCATAACTCTATGTGGACAATGACTTCCCCAGCACATGCAGAGGAGAGAGAAAAAAAAGCAATTTGAACTGCAAATCCTCTAGAGGGCAGTATAACATCAACCATGTTTCTGTAGGTGTCTATAAATGTGTGTGTGTGTGTATGTATATGTGTGTGTGTTTGTGTAAGATCTTTGTATCTTTCTTTCCTGTTTGTCTCTACACGTGTGCGTGTGTGTGTGTCACAGGTGGGTCCAGGTGTGTGAAAGTCACACATCTAAAAATAGAAAGTAAACAATCACAACACTTGTTAGTGTTTAATAAATCACACCCATTTTCAGGTGAACTTGTAATAAAAGCATCTTTACCTGTCTCTGTAGTTCTAGATCAGCCTTGTTACCCACGAGGATCATGGGAAATTCATCTCTGTCCTTCACCCTCAGAATCTGTCTTTGGAATTTGTAGATCTCTTCAAAGCTGTAACACACACAGAGTATATACAAGTACACACACACACACACAAACACAAACACATACACACATTTTACAGGCAGTACAAAACATGTCTATTTTTATTCTCTCACTCTCAGTCGTGCCACAGAGGGCATAGGAGGGTTAATGTAAATACAGCTCAGAACTATTGTTTACAGCACACACACAGACATATACCTTTGAAAAGGTGTGTGGTGGGGTAAACAAGTAAGAGTGAAAGTCACAGGATGTTTGGGGTGGGGAAGATTGGAGAGTGAAGAGTAAGACAGAAAGATGAATAAGACAAGTGGGTGTGAAGAAGAAGCATGAGACATAGAGTGATAAGTAGGAGAGGGAAGCAAGATTGGAAACTGAGGCAGAGATTAGAATGAGGAGAGTGAGAGAGGAGCGTGAGGAGAGAGGAGAGTCGAGGTAGATAGTGAGACAGAGATGAAATTGAATGAGTCAAAACAGGAGTGTGAGACTGGAGAGAAGAGTAAGGCAGAATAGGAGCGTGAGACAGAGAGGAGTACAGTTGAAGTGGGGAGTTGAAGTGGGGAGTGAGTCACTGTGAAGTGAGACGGGAGTGATTCTCACCTGCCCCGGTCAGTGACAGAGAAAACGAGTAAGAATCCCTCTCCTGTTCGCATGTACTGTTCTCTCATCGCCCCGAACTCTTCCTGTCCTGCTGTGTCCAATACTAACACACATACATACACACACATTTACATCTTGTACAAATTCACATTGTATAAAGTGGAATAATTTATTTACAGTGACATCACAGTGACATCATGGTTTAATATTGATTTTATTTTATTACAGTTTCAGCTCTGTCCTGTATCTTTAATGATCTTTAAATGTAGGTAGGTAAAGTGCTACTTTTATGTGTGTGTATATGTGTATGTGTGTATGCGTGTGTGTGTGCGCGCGAGTATGTGTGTGTGTGTGTTAGCCAGGTGTCATATCCAAGGTGTAATCCAGCATGGCAATTACAAGAGAATTTACAGCTGTAAAAATGACGATAGAGTTTTTTCTGTTATCTGGGACATTTGCAGATATTTTATATCCACAATAATACATGTGTGTGTGCGATCATGTGGTCATGTGACTCGGAGACACACACACTTGTGAAGATGATTCGAAGGCAGAATGATGACAAGAGCGTGTGATATAAATAATAAACTCGTAGTTAAACACTTATATATATTAGACAATGAAACTGAAACACCTGTCATTTTAGTGTGGGAGGTTTCATGGCTAAATTGGAAAAGCCTGGTGGCCAATCTTCATTAATTGCACATTGCACCAGTACGAGCAGAGTGTGAAGGTTCAATTAGCAGGGTAAGAGCACAGTTGCTCTAAATATTACAATGCACACAACATTATGGGTGACATACCAGAGTTCAAAAGAGGACAAATTGTTGGTGCACGTCTTGC
>JAOUQV010000002.1:16651073-16661073 GCA_028565295.1 Aspidoras spilotus | reverse complement strand
TCTTATCAAATGCCCGAACCATCTCAACTGGCTACTCTTGGAGATGCACAGGAGCAGATGTTCTACTCCGAGCTCCTCCCTGGTTGCAGATGTCCTCTTCCAATCGTGGAAAGAATACCCTGGAAGCAACCAGTAATCAGCCACAGTACACCATAGTAATCAGTAGAGAAGCGTATTTGTAAGAGAGGTGACCTAGAACACAATGGTCACTTTTGCTAAGCTCTATAGATCCTGTGTGCAGATGAGAGAAGCTTCTAGAAGTTCAACCATCACTGCAGCACTCCACCAATCATGGCTTTACAGCATAGTAACCAATGGTTTCGTCATACCAGACAAGTTCTCAGAGACCTTTGTTTTTTGCAAAAACAGGACTTTCATGTGGCTCTTACTTTCCGAAGGATTCTGTCTGGCCACACTGCCATAGTGCTAAGATGGTGGACAGGGCCATTTTAAGGAATTTAGGGGCACATCCACAACACCAACAAGGGCCCACCTAACCTCCACACCCGGAAAACCCACTTATCTTCTTTTTCTTATGGCTTCCTCATTGATAAATTCGCTTCATGATGCTAAAGCATCAAATTAGCCTTAATCTCAAACCTGGATGGATACCTGATTACAGTGTCATGCTTATGGACCATCACAGAATTTAAAGGGCCACTCACACAGTTGTTTGCTGTATTTAATTCTTAACCTGTCATTAACTGGGGGTCCCAGGCCAGCTCGGGGCCTCAAGCAATTGCTTGGTTTGCTTGCTCCATTGCAACGAGCCTGAGGGTGGAACGCTACAGTAATGGCAGAAGACACCAACATAACAAAATGTGAAAGGGTCTGGAGACTTCCCGAAATCAGCACTTTAAATAATACTGAACCTTTCGCTGTCCTTTCTTCGATTCTGCCATTTTTTGTCACCCGGGTCATTTTTGATGCTGGTTTGCTGCAGAAGCTGTCTTGTTTAAAAGCTAAGTAGACCATAGGCAGTTGTCCCGCAAACCATAATTTGGACCCACCTTTTGAAGAGCTTTTGTAAATCTGCCTCAGTTGTTAGAAGTGTTACATAAATAAAGACTCAGACTTTTAGATCGTAACTTACACGAGAACGTGTGAGACATTACCAAACCCATGTCAGTGTAGCTAAAGGTACAGAGGAGAAAACTGTGGTGTAATAGAGGGTAAAACGCTTGTGGATTTAAATTTACAGTAATCTGCTTTTATATTTTGGGTCACATGACTCCCTCTTCCCTTTTTGCACTGCCATAGGGTAAGCTTTGCCCTTTTTGTGAGAGTCCAGGGCTTTGGATTTGGCTTGTGTAGTTGAATGTGGGCGTGTCTCGAGATGGCGAAAGCGCTGTGGGGAGGGGCTCTCGGTACGTGAGGCGGTGTTAGGGCGAGGGATAGAGCTGACGCTTCGGGGAGCAGGGGGAGCGTTGGGCCGCGAGACGGCACGCTGAGCTGTCCGAGGGGCAGACGAGGGGGTGGAGCTTGCAGCCCAGGATCTGTGGGATGTAGGGGCCGGTGTCATGGGGCGTGGTGGGAGCGTTTTGGAGGGGCGGAGCTGTTGGCGTGGTTTCTGCTGATAAATATTGGAGTGAGCACTCGCTGACTTCTGCATCATGGAGCCCACAGCACTGAGGGAAAACAAAACCGTAGAGAGAACTGGTAAAATAAACACAATTCATATCTCTTTAAAATCACAATGTCTCCTGAAGCCTGGAGTTTAGATCCACGACCACCTTATGATCTGTAGTCCATGCGGTTCTTGTGTCATTATGATATCTGCTGGCAACACTTGTAATAATAATAAATAATAATAATAATAATAACAATATTAATAATAATAGCAATATTAACAATAATAATAATAATAATAATAATAATAATAGAAGTAATAATAATAATAATAATAATAATAATAATAATAATAGTAATAATAATAGTAATAGTAATAATAATAGTAATAATAATTATAATAATAATAGTAATAGTAATAATAATAGTAATAATAATAATAATAATAATAAAATAATAATAGTAATCATAAAATAATAATAATAATAGTAATAATAATAATAATGATAAGAATAATAATAATAATAATATTAATAATAATAATAAAAATAATAATAATAATATTAACAATAATAATAAAAATAATAATAATAGTAATAATAATAATAGTAACAATAATAATAATAATAATAATAATAATTAATTAATTAATTAATTATTATTATAAAGTGTTCTGCAGCTTGTTCTGGTGGAGATGATGATATTGCGTGTAGAGTTGGACTCTGTTAACTTCTTCTCACAGACATTATTTATTAATCATTTATAAAAAAGTGACTGTATATAAACATAAAACATAAAAATCTTAGTCTTTTATTTATATTTAGTATTAAATTTGTTAGCTGTTTCTTCTTCTTCTTTCAGTCTCTCCCTTTTATCAGGGGTCGCCACAGCGTGTCAGTCTTTTCCACCTCATTCTGTCCTCTACATCTTCTGCTTTAACGCCAACTACCTGCATGTCTACATTGACCACATCTATATATCTCCTCTTCGTTCTTCCTCTCTGTCTCCATTTCTAACATCTTCCTACCAATATATCCACTGTCCCTCCTCTGCACATGTCCAAACCATCTCAATAACTTTGTCTGCAACCAGCAACCTGTGCTGTCATCATTATGTTATTTTTATCGGAATTATTATGGGATGTATTGTGTACATCATTATTTGTTGGTTAATGAATATTCAGAAATATAAAATCATTGTATCCTGAGACTAATTAATGCAGAATTCTTCAAAAATCATAAACATCTAATAAAATTACAAATATTTTTTTATCCACTATTAAATAAAGTAAATCATGTTTTAATGAATACACTGAACTCATGTATTAGATCAAACAAACAAATAAATGAATAAATAATTAAATAAATCAATGTCTCACCTGGCTTGAATGAAGGAGATGGATCTTTGAGTCTGAGGTACATCCTTGCTTCCTGATTGGACAAAAGGCTTCTTAATGGACGTGAATGGCCTTGGGATCCGGCTCCTCAGTTGTCCGTCGGCTTCCCTTGCCCTGGCCAGTTCTTCTGATTTGTGGGTTTCATCCTCAGAGGCGGTTGTTGATTGGGTGGATCGTTTTCGCTCCAGGATGAGTCTGACCAGATGTGGGCGTCGACTTTTACGCACCTGCTGGTTTGGACTGGTCTGTGACGACCGGTCCGAACCGGTTTCCTCTTCTGAAATAAGCACTGGGATTCGACTCCGTCTGCGTGCACTTGGCTGTTTAGATGTTACGTCCTGGTCTGGATCCGCCTCCTTCTCTATTTCAGAGATTACAACAGGACCCGCTTCTTCATGGTTCTGCTCCTGTTCCACTAGAACCTGTTCATGTTCATCTTGCATCTCCATATCTTTGGTTTCTTCATGTCCAAAGGAGAAATGTCCTTGTTGGTCACCTGTCTCAGCTAATGGCTCTGGCTCTGCCTCCTCTGTAGAGATGCTTTTATCTTTTTCAAATTCTTCATATTTCTCTCTCTCCTCACTTTCATATTCTCGATCTTTCTCCTGAAGATCCAGCATCTTCCTCAGAGCCCAAGTCTCTTTTTCTTTCTCCTCCATGACTTCTCTTGCTTCCTTAACCTCTTCCTTTTCCTCTTTCCCTTCCTCTTCCACTTCCTGCTTTTCTTTTCTCTCCTCACTCTTATCTTCCAGACTCTTGGCTCTTTCCCAAATGATCTCCTCCTTGCTGCTTCCTTTTTCCTCTCCAATGCTTCCACCCTTCCCGTCCTCCACGACTTCGTCTTCTTCCTCATCCCTTCTGTAGTGTCTTTCTAACTCTGGAAGCTGTTTTCCTGTTGTCATAACGATGCGATGTGTTGTTTCGGCAATGTGTACAAATGTTCGTTCCACCTTCTTCAATGGCGGTGAAGAGGAGCGTCCAGCTGCCGCCACGGCGCCTGTCACCATAGCGGCAGGCCTGAACATGAATGCCAGAGTCCCTCGCTCTGATTCATCTGGAGCTTGTGGCGTCACCGCCCCGAGCGTACCTTGACCATCCCCAGGGGACATGGCCCCATTACCTGCGGACACGAGCACTAATGTACGGGATGCTTCTTCCTGGTCTTGGTCACGGGGCGGCGGAGCTAGAAGCGTGGTAGCGGCACCTTCTGGACTTCCATCACTTCCTGAACGTCGTGACGTTTCTCTCTGAGCATCAAACGTCAGCACCGTGGACAAAAAGTCGACCCGTTTTACCTTTGACTCTGTCTCCAGAGGATCCTATGTGAACGAAACAATGAACTCCGTTAAAGACACAACTTCAAAGACAGCATTCACAATGATGTCACGTCCAGTGGAGGTAGAAAATTAAATGTTATGGATTTGTTATTCAATTTCGCACAGGTTTCCTCTGGGTGCTCCAGTTTCCTCCTGGAGACAACATTATTTTTCAGTATGATGTCAGTACAGAATGATTTTAGATTTCCAAACATTACTATTCCAACAAATGTCCAGAAAGATCCATGAAGGCTGCTGGGTTTTAAAAAAAAACAATCAAACTCTCCAGAAGAACTGTGTCTGTGTATACAGCACACACACACACACACACACACTAAATACAGACTTCCTTGTGTTTATTTATCTTTGTAGAAGCATATTGATCGGGGTTCGGATTCCAGCGCAGTACTGTACACACCAACTACTATCTGCTATGTCTCGGACAATCGGACGCAGTTCTTCTGAAGACTTTGAGCGTCACACTTGCTTCTTATTTCCGTAACAGACAAGCTCCGGTCAGTTCTGAGTTATTTAGATCAGATTTATTGTGTTTCAAGTCAGATTCATCGTCCAGTAACGGAAAGAAAATGCAATATATTCACAATACAAACTTCAAACACTGAAAGTGCACGTGTGTATGTGGTGTGTGTATGTGGTGTGTGTATGTGGTGTGTGTGTATGTGGTGTGTATGTGTGTGAGTATGTGGTGTGAGTATGTGGGGTGTATGTGTGTGAGTATGTGGTGTGAGTATGTGGTGTGTATGTGTGTGTGTATGTGTGTGAGTATGTGGTGTGTGTATGTGGTGTGAGTATGTGGTGTGTGTATATGGGTGTGTGTATGTAGTGTGTGTATGTGGTGTGAGTATGTGGTGTGTGTATATGGGTGTGTGTATTGGGTGAGTGTATGTGGTTGAGTATGTGGTGTGAGTATGTGGTGTGTGTATGTGGGGTGTGTATTGGGTGAGTGTATGTGGTGTGTATGTGGTGTGAGTATGTGGTGTGTGTATGTGGTGTGAGTATGTGGTGTGTATGTGTGTAAGTATGTGGTGTGTGTATGTGGTGTGTGTATGTGGGTGTGTGTATGTGGTGTGTGTATTTGGGTGTGTGTATGTGGTGTGTATATGTGGGCGTGTGTATGTGGGTGTGAGTATGTGGTGTTCGTATATGGGTGTGTGTATGTGGTGTATGTATGTGGTGTGTGTATGTGTGTGAGTATGTGGTGTGTATATGTGTGTGAGTATGTGGTGTGTATGTGTGTGAGTATGTGGTGTGTGTATGTGGTGTGTGAGTATGTGGTGTGTATATGTGTGTGAGTATGTGGTGTGTGTATGTGTGTGTGTATGTGTGTGTGTATGTGGGTGTGTGTATGTGGTGGTGTGTGTATGTGGTGGTGTGAATATATAGCTGTTGAATGTTGGGTTAAGGAAGACAATTTTTGTGGAGAGGACATCACACATAATCACACACACACACACACACACACACACAGAGCTGAGTGTGACAGCGTTCATTGACAAGTTACACACTTTCAGAAAGGAAACATTCACATTCTCCATTCTCGATGACTATTTATCAATCAATAAACCAATAAATCAATCAATCAATCAGTCAATCAATCAATCAATCAATAAATCAATCAATCAATCAATCAATAAACCAATAAATCAATCAATCAATCAGTCAATCAATCAATCAATCAATAAATCAATCAATCAGTCAATCAATCAATCAATCAATAAACCAATAAATCAATAAATCAATCAATCAATCAATCAATCAATCAATCAATCATATCCACCGACTCTGTGATTGTACAGAGAAAATGAAACCTACTTCAAATTAGGAAATGTGAGTATTGTATATGTGTGTGTGTGTGTGTGTTTGTGTGCGTGTGTTTGTGTGTGTTTGTGTGTGTGTGTGTTTATAAAGTAAAAGCACAATCATTTGTTTAAATGGAAAGCATTCAAGTAAAAGCGTGTGCATGTTATTATCATCACGTCACGCGTCACGTGTCACACTCCTCTCAGAAACACGGATATTGCCTCATCACGTCTATTGCCCTTTATAATCTATACATTCTATACCATACACACTCTATATACAGCAGTGCTTAAAAATACACTCCATAAATAACGGTCTGACATTTGCCCCATGGGATAGAGATACACTGACTGCGCATCCCAATCTCTCGTCAGCTCCGGGAATTCGGATCCCTGTTACTAACGCTCGTGGTCTTTACCAGCATCCAGCTATTATTACTATTATTATTATTATTACTATTACTATTATTATTATTATTATTACTATTATTATTATTATTATTATTATTATTATTACTATTATTATTATTATCAGAACAATCTATGCAGAATGTACACAATAGGTGGAATTTAACCGTCCACTTTATTAGGTACACCTGTTCAATTGGTTGCTAACACAAATATCTACTCAGCCAATCACAAGGCTGAAACTCAGTGATTTAGGCATGTAGAGGTGGTCACGTCAACTTTCTGAACCATGGCATGGTTGTTGGTGCCAGGCGGTTCTGGTCTGATTATTTCAAAAGCTGTTTACAGAGAATGGTCCGAAAAAGGGAAAATATCCAGTGAGGGACAGTTGTGTGTGTGGATGAAAATGACCTTGTTGATGTAAGAGGTCAGAGGTGAATGGACAAACTGGTTCGAGACGATGATGATAGAAAGACAACAGTATCTCAAATAACCACTGGAAATACAGGAGACACCATCTCTGTTGAAAGAACGCCACGAAGTCAGTTCTGAAGGCAAAAGTGGGTCCCTAATAAAGTGGCCAGTGAGTGTATATCTAAAATATATATATATGTATTGTAGAATATCATTTGTCCACTAATCGGTCACTGGATTAAGAACACATGGCAGATGGTCTATTCTTTATTTATTTTCTTTTCCGTTTCAAACAGGGTTCCCTACAGCGAGTCACTCGCACTGCTGGTTTGGCACGTTGTACCCCAGATGCCCTTCCTGACATAACCGTCACCCTTTTGTGCTAAAATGCGGGAGACTTGTTGTGACGACCCCTGGTGGTTTGTCTTTTCCGAAAGATTTAAAAAAAAATATTCCGTCTTATAAATATGTAGCAAATACATTCGCCGGCCACTTTATTAGGTACACATGTTCAATTGCTTGTTTATACACAAATACCTAATCAGATAATGACCAATCCATAGTGCATTTTAAACCCTAACCGTACCTGGAGCTAGCTTCCGTTCAACACTCTACAGTAGTGATCTGATGGATAATTTTGAAAATAAATGACCACATAGACCACACAGGGAATATTAACCCTCTACTGCACGGAGATGCTCTATACACAGTATTGTGCAAAAGTCTTAGTCTCCCTATATTTATTTAGCACTAAATGTATTAGATGTTTACATTTGGTAGAATTCTGCATTAACAAGTCAGTACACAGATGTTATTGCATTCCATTAAATAACATTTCGCAGCCAAAAAAAAAAGTCTGTAGGATTTTGCACAAAACATGGCCGAGTGTGTGACAGTCAACGTCTCCGATTCTGCAAGATGCTCAGCAAAACGTACCAGGGTTTTCTTTTTCTGACCATTCTCTGTAAACCATAGAGATGGCTGTGTGTAAAAATCCCAGTAGATCAGCAGTATCTGAAATATTCAGACCAGCATCGTCCGGCACCGACAACCATGCAAGCCGCTTGAATGGACTTTCTTCCGCCATCGATGCTCAGTTTGAACTCAGTTGTCTTGACCACCACAACATGACTAAATACACTGAGTCGAGGACATGTTATTAGACATTAAACAGGTGTACCTAATAAAGTGTCCGGCGAGTGTATGAAGCAATTATTTTATTTCAGTTTAAATAAAATTGAATTTAAAATAGAGATTATAATTTGAATTTGAAGTTTTTGCCGATGAAGTGAAATAGACAGAATGAAGTATGTGATGTCACTGGTTATTACTACAGTGCTATTACAGTCGCTTCATTCAGTCACTGGCTAACATTACACATGATTAGACACAAGCTCATTTGCATAAATAATAATAATAATAATAATAATAATTAATACTTTATTGATCCCTGTAGAAAATCTAAGGGTTTACTAAAAACACCAGGATAAATGTCCTGCCCCCTCTATTGAGGTGCACAAGGAGCAGTTGCTCAGCGGCACATCCGCCGTGACTTTTCCGGAGTGGGGATCGAACCGGTGATCTTCCGGTCCCTAGGCTCTTTACCGTATCCGTTAGGCCACGGCTGCGGACGTTTGCTGAACTTTCACTGATGAAGACCATGAATTTTTATACGTGGTGCTTCTGCAGCATAACATCACAGTACAGTAACATCTCTTCTGTATCATGGAAGACGTGCTTGTAATGACTCTAGTGCAAGTATGTAACACACTCACACACACACACAGTTTCCTCAGCTTTCATATAGAGCATCACTACAGGGAGTTGAGGTAGTAGTGATGATGATGATGATGATGATGATGATGATTTAATAAACTACAGTGTGTGATAGGTAAAGATGTGGCCTCGCAGCAAGAAGATCCCAGGAAGATCCAAGCCTCGGGTTTGGCGACTCGGGAAATCTCTGTGAGAAGTTTGCATGTTCTCCCCGTGTTCGCGCGGGTTTTCCTCGGGTGCCCCGGTTTCCTCCCACATTCATGCATGTTAGGTTAACAGGCATCTCGAAAATGGCCCTTAGTGCATAATAGGTTAATTGGTGTCTTTGAATTGAAGTGTGTGAATGTGTGTGTGTGCCCTATAATAAATTGGCGCCCCGTCTAGTGTTGTTCCTGCCCCAGGGCTCGAACCCTTGTCTTTTTGCTGTGAGGCCACAGCGCTATCCACGGTGCCACCGTGCCACCGCCTCCCTTATTTGACTATTTGATTTAAATTATAACAGTTCTGAGTGTGGACTATTATTAGAAACTAATACAAAACAGATGTGAGTAACATCAGGACCGCTAGCTAGCATCACTTCACATTAGCATTAACTAGCCACATTGTTCAGACTCATTAGCCATGCGTTTGCATTGCTGTTCTAGCATACACATCTATTTTACATATTGCACATATTTTGTGAGAGATTAACGCATCCGTAGTTGGCTCCGCCCACATTTCATCATGGGAACGGTTCTAATGGTCTCAGTTGTGCTGGCTTTAGTCAAACTGGTTTGTTTTTTACAACAAAGTCAAGCTGATGATCTTTTATGAAGATGATGGTGGAGATGGTGATGATGAAGATGATGAGGATGTGTAAATGGTAAAATGTTATAATATCACAACACTGAACAATACGACTCATTCGTGGCGATGATGAAGACGATAATGCGGAATAAGATGAGGATGATGAAGATGATAATGGGGAATAGGATGAGGATGATGAAGATGATAATGCGGAATAATATGGGGATGATGAAGATTACATGGGGATGATGAGGATAATAATGATGAATAAGATGAGGATGATGAAGATTACATGGGGATGATGAAGATGATAATGGGGAATAAGATTGTGATGATGAAGATGATAATGGGGAATAAGATTGTGATGATGAAGATGATAATGGGGAATAAGATTGTGATGATGAAGATGATAATGGGGAATAAGATGGTGATGATGAAGATGATAATGGGGAATAAGATGAGGATGATGAAGATTACATGGGGATGATGAGGATGATAATGGGGAATAAGATGAG
>JAOUQV010000002.1:16457308-16471621 GCA_028565295.1 Aspidoras spilotus | reverse complement strand
ACTGAGAGACAGGTTCTTCTCGTCCAACATCAGTGTGTGTCCTCACAAATGTGCATCTGGAAGAATGGTCAAAAATTTCCATAAACACACACACACACTCCTAAACCTTGTGGACAGTCTTCCCAGAAGAGTTGAAGCTGTTCTAGATGTAAAGAGACCGACGCCATATTGAACCCTATGGATTAGATCATATGTGAGTCAAGGCAGATGAGCGAATACTTTTGGAAATGTAGTGTATGCACATGTTTATACTTGTATGTTCAAGGTGATGCTCAACATTTCAGTCAAGGTGTGTTTTAAGCTCGGTCGGGGTGTATTTGTGTGTGTGTGTGTGTGTGTGTGTGTGTGTGTGTGTGTGTGTTGTGTGGCTTCATGTGCAGCAGCTGAATTTGCTGAAAGCGAAACAGAAAGCTCTGGTTGAACAAATCGAGAAGGAGAAGACGCAGAGTAACAAAGGCTCGTCCTACAAGCTGATGGTGGAACAAGCCAAACTCAAACAAGCCACGTCTAAGGTGAGTGAGTTAGAATGTCTGATGTGGCATCTGGGTTGCTGTTCCTCTAATGGATGTCAGACGTGTGTGTGTGTGTGTTTTCGTGCCACAGCACTTTAAGGATCTGATCCGTCTCCGTCGGACAGCGGAGTGGCCCCGCTCATCTCTGGACTCTGACTTGTCAGCGTCGACGGTGAAAGAGAGTCCGGAGGTGGAGCTTCTCCCGTTCACACTGTCCCATGAACGATGCATCTGTGTGGTGCAGAAACTCGCCCTGTTCCTGCTCTCTATGGACTTCACCTGCCATGCTGACCTGCTGCTGTTCGTCTGCAAGGTACCCGCCTGCGCTAATCGCACTCAAGTCACTATGAATGATGGCAACGCTAATGACGCCACGGTTTATATCACGGTTACTGACATGAAGCTCTAATCTCCGGCTGCCAGGTTCTAGCGCGGATAGCAAATGCTACACGGCCCACAATCCACCTGTGTGAGGTGGTATCAGAACAGCAGCTCGAGAGACTCCTGCTCCTATTGGTGGGAACAGACTTCAACCGGGGTGACATCAGTTGGGGCGGTGCCTGGGCACAGTACTCACTCACCTGCATGCTGCAGGACATCCTTGCAGGTGTGTGTTGCTTCTGAAATTCACGCTTCGATTCTCTTTGTTCTGTCTCTAACTTCCTCTGTCTATATTTTTTCTCCTTCAGGTGAGTTGATGTCTCCGGTGTGTGTGGATATGATGGAGGAAGGTGCAGTAGGTGATGACGGCGGAGTCTCCTCCTCTTCTTCATCTTCTGTGGTGGCAGGCTTAGATGCTGATGACTCTCTGGCTCCACCCACGGCGCTTACTCTAGTGGAGACGATCGATGAGCCGCTAGGCCCCGATCTGATCGCGGGTACGCCGGGGAGCTCATCTGCTTTCCAAAGTGCGTTGGTAATATCTATGTATACACACACACACACACACACTATATAGCACAGAGGATGTTTCACTGAGTTTCTTTACATGATTCAGAGCACTTCTAAGATATTGACACGGGACACACTTTAAAACGTCCGTTGTGTTTGTGAGACCATGGTTTGCACAGGGATAAGAGATTCAAGGTGCCACAGGTTCAAGCGGTGCCACCCTGTTTTTAAATGGGTCTGATTACTCGTAACTCGGTCAATTCACAAAATATGTCCATCTCAGACCTGGGTGCATCCTCGTCACATCCTCAATACTCACCTTCAAATAAAACGTTCAGTTTATTAGTAACATGCGCATCCATGGCTAAATAAAAGTTTCACTTTATTAGGAACACCGGTTGGCACTTGGTGTTGGATAAAAGATGGTTTATCTGCAATAATGCACAGTTAGAAGTGTGTGTAGTGTGTGTGTGTGTGCTTGGCGTTTACTAAAAGTTCTCCTTGTCGCTCAAGGTGCTCCTCCGATGCCATCTATGGAAAAAGACAAAGACATAGACTTTGACTTGCTACAGGACCTGATGGATGTTGATATTGATCCTTTAGATATTGATTTGGAAAAGGATCCTCTGGCTGCGAAGGTGTTTAAGGTACAGTCCGCATGAGTTCTCCCTTACTTTTATATTTCAGTTGTTTTTTTCCTTTTATTTTGATCTCTGTAAGTTTGTCTGACCTCTGTGCTTCTACTACCCCAAACTGTCCTCCTTCCAGGCTGTCCTTCTAGTTTGTCCTACCCGTAAACTGTGCTTCTTCCAGGGTTACTTTTTCCAGAGTGTCTTTCTAGTGTGTCCTACCTGTAAACTCTCCTCCTTCTAGACTCTCCTTCCAGTTTGTCCGTCCCCTGACTATGGTCCTGGTCCAGATAAACGCTGGACCATAGCTTTCTGTCTTATGAATACTGGTGACCTTGGTTGAATAAGCTGCTTTTCTCTTTGTTTGCTCACATGTAGCATTGAAATAATTAATTCTCTATCTCTCTCTCTCTCTGTGTGTGTGTGTGTGTGTGTGCGCACATGCGCAGCCTATCAGCAGTACCTGGTATGATTACTGGGGGGCTGATTATGGAACGTACAACTATAACCCCCACATTGCGGGAGCAGGAATCCCCGTCTCCAAACCTCCGGCTGCAGTGGAGAAGCCCAGCTCTCAGAACCTCTCGGTCTCACAAGGTACCACACCCATACACATGTAGGGGCAGTAGTGGCTCAGCTCAGGGCCGCGTCGTGATGATCAGGGCCGCGTGGTGGTGATGATCTGGTCCCGGCTGTGATGGCTATAAACAATCTCTTTTCTGTCTCTCTATCAGCTCTGGACGCTCGGTTGGAGGTGGGACTAGAGCAGCAGGCGGAGCTTATGCTGAAGATGATGGCTACGCTGGAGGCTGACTCTATTCTGCAAGCTCTTACTTCTAACCTGCCCACAGGTACACACACACACACACACACACACACACACACCTGTGATTCCATATTTGTATAAAGTTTATTTAATTAAAATGTGTGTTTTCTGACATTGATTGGGTTAAGATGGATGGGGGTATGTAGATAGATGGATGGATGGATATGGGTAAGTAGATGGAGGTATATATAGGTATAAGATGGATGGACATGATTACAAAGATGAATGGATATAGGTGCATGGATGGAAGGAGGGGTAAGTAAATAGATGGATAAGGATATGTAGAGGGATGGATGTGAGTACATAGATGAATATATGGGTGGGGGTGGGTAGGTGGATGGATATGTAGAGGGATGGATGTGAGTACATGGATGGGGGTGGGTAGGTAGATGGATATGTAGAGGGATGGATGTGAGTACATGGATGAATATATGGATGGGGGTGGGTAGGTAGATGGATATGTAGATGGATGTATGGGGGTGGGTAGGTAGATGGATATGTAGAGGGATGTATGGGGGTGGGTAGGTGGATGGATATGTAGAGGGATATGTAGATGGATGGAGAGATGTGTAGTTAAATATATGTAGGTATGACTCGAGTTTAAGAAATAAACTCGTCATAGATATAATTACTCGCTTTTTCAGGTGCCCAGGCCGCTAACGGGACGGACGACGCTCTCCTGCGGGGGCTGCATAGTTCCCCCCCTGGCAGCAGCATAATGGTTCAGCCTTCCTCTGTCCCAATGCTGAGTGCGTGCTTTAATAAACTCTTCTCTATGCTGCAGGTCCACCATGTACAGGTATATATCTCTCACACACACACACACACACACACACACACACACACACACACACAGCTTTTTGTTTTGTGTTTCATGGTGACACCGAGCACTTTGGCTTTTCAGTAAATGGTTAACTTCTTTTTTGTGTGTGTGTTTGTGCGCGTGTGTTTGTTTGTGTGTGTGTGCGCGCGTGTGTGTGTAGTTGGAGTCTCTGCTCCAGCTGTGGCTCACACTTAGCCTCAACTCATCCTCCACTTCAGAGGAAAGCGGCTCGGACATCTTCCTCTTCAACTCCAGTCGGGTTCCCACAATCCCCCTCAACCAAGGTCAGAGGTCAACATATAGATTCTCAGCGTGCTGTGTTCCTGTAAAGCATGATTAATTCTGTTTGGATACTCTACTATTTAACTGAATTCTACTTTGTGTGTGTGTGTGTGTGTGTTTGTGGCTCTCCACAGCGTCCATCAGTAGCTTCCTTTCCATTCTGGCCTGGTATCCCAACACATCTCTGCGTACGTGGTGTTTGGTGTTACACAGCCTCACTCTCATGACCAACATGCCGGCCAGCGGTGAGTTTAATTACTAATGTTTCAAATGAATCCACTGATCGGTTCAATACTGGTATCTGGGCGGATATTACTGGAGCTAATTAACGTATGGGATATGTGGCGAACTTACTGACCCATGCCCGCAGCGTGCACCAGGGCATCACTGATCTGCAGAGTTGTGTGAAATCACACACTCTAACTTCTCCAGTAGAATTGTTTCATGTGATTTTTGAAGAGTGATAAACAGCTGGTCTGGTTGGGCACGGGTCCGAGTTACGGCATTCAGCCGCGCGCGTTTAAAGCCACGGGAAATGTGTGTGTTGTTCTTAAACATATTAAAAACACGTTAAAGCTTTTTTTTAAACCACAGTCAATAGCACGATTACATCACGCTTCTTGTTTCTTATCTGTACCTTACATGGTGGTGCAGTGGATAGTGCTGTGTCCACACAGCAAGAGGACCCGGGTTCGATCCCCGGATGGGGGCCACCTGGAGTTTGCATGCTCTCCCCGTGTTCATGTGGGTTTACTCCGGGTGCTCCAGTTTCCTCCCACAGTCCAAATAATTGTAGCTGTATATGAGTTGAGTCTAAGATGTGAAAGGTGTGTGTGTGTGTGTGAATATGACCTTGTTCCTGTCGTCAATACAGACATCGATGTGGAAGATGACGTTAATAATAATAATATCAATAGTAATAATAATAAAAGGAATATTAGTAGGACCTGGGTTTGATTCCTATGTGGGGCAACCTGGGAAATTCTGTGTGGAGTTTGCATGTTCTCCCTGTGTTTTTTGCGGGTTTCCTCCCATATTCGAAAAACATGCATGCAAGGGTAATTGGCGTCTCTAAATTTGGCTTTTAGTGTGTGAATGAGTGTGGGCCTCTGCATGTGCCCGACGATGATTAGTGCCCTGTCTAGGGTTGTTCCTGCCTTTGCGCAGTGTGCATCTAAAATGAAGGAGTCTGTAGTCTGAAAAGTCTGAAAGTCTGAAAGATTTGCTACGAAAGTGTTCAAAGACGAGGGTGAAGAAACTCAGGTAAGACTGGACAGGGACTGGACACGCCGGGACTGGACACGCCGGGACTGGACACGCCGGGATTGATAGTTTGTGTGTGTGTTTTTGTGTCTGTTCTAGCCTCTAACAACGGTATAGTTGTACATGAGAGCACGGCTCAGCAGATGGTATCGGACCCCACTCTGGTGCACGTCCTGATGCGCTTCCTGTCAGGCTGTAACCCCCACGGGACGAGCCAGCACAGCTCACAGGTATATACACCTTGCCCGTATCATGCCCTTTCTACTCCAGTGTGTTACAAACATGTCATTACAGTGTGTAAACCTTTCTCCCTGCCTGCCCAGGTTGGTCCGACTGCGACGCAGGCCATGCAGGAGTTCCTGACACGGTTACAGGTTCACCTGTCCTCCACCTGTCCCCAGATGTTCAGCGAGTTCCTGCTCAAACTAGTTCACATCCTCTCGACTGAGCGGTACACGGTCCTTTCTACTCTTTTCTTTATTCTACGGGAAGCTGCACGAAATCCCAGCAGCCATCTTTGTCTTTCTCTACAGTGTGCTTGGTTATGTAATGCACTCACCGGCCATTTTATTAGGAACACCTGTTCATTTGCTTCTTAACACAAATATCGGTTGAAAGTTTGATACGAGGAATTAAGGAAGTTCTGAAGGTAAAGGGCGTCCCAAGATTTTATGAGCAAGGTGTACCTAATAAAGTGGCCTGTGAGTGTAAGTTGCTATGCTTTATGACGTATGCACGTTTTTCATTAGGAACTACTGAATTATTTTGAATTCTCTCTTGTGTCCCCGCTGGTACAGTGGTCCTTTTCATTCAGGACAGGGTCCGTTGGACGCTCAGGTGAAGCTTCTGGAATTCACACTAGAGCAGAACTTTGAGCTCGTGCCCGTCCCCACCATCATGGCCGTCATCGAGTCTGTAACCTTCCTGGTCCATCACTACATCACCTGCTCTGAGAAGGTAGTGTCCCGGAGCGGCTCGGATGGCTCGGTGTGTGCCCGTGCATGTTTCGGCGGACTTTTCGCCAACATCATCCGCCCCGGAGACGCCAAGGCAGTTTGCGGAGAGACCACTCGCGATCAGCTGATGTTCGACCTGCTCAAGCTCGTCAACGCTCTCGTCACCCTGCCACTGTCCAGCGACAGAGAGTACAGCGGACGCATGCCCTCCAACAGTGTCTCCGACGAGGAGAAGGTCTGCGGCAGCGGCAAAGAAGGAGCAGCCTCGGGACATGTCTCCAGTCAAGGTCCGGCAATGGGCGTGGCAGACCTGGTGCTGGCCAATCAGCAGATCATGAGTCAGATCCTTTCAGCTCTGGGGCAGTGCAACAGCAGCGCCATGGCCATGATTATAGGTCTGTAAACTCTGTCTCCTAATCACTCAGTCATTCCAGAGAACGTTACGCAGTGGTGTGTGTGTGTGAAAGTTTGGGCACCGTTCAGAAATGTTGGTGTTTGACAGATGTGATGCCAGTCATACATATAAGAACTCTTCTTTTCTGTTCAGGTGCTAGTGGACTCCATCTGACCAAGCATGAGAATTTCCATGGCGGTTTGGATGCCATCTCTGTAGGTGATGGGCTGTTCACCATCCTCACCACGCTAAGTAAAAGAGCCACGTCTGTGCAGGTCATGCTGCAGCCCATCCTCACGTACATGGCCTGTGGCTACATGGGCAGACAGGTGAAGAAATAGAGCCAGTGTAGTGGGGGGAATCTGTAACATGTCCTAACTTGGGCTAATGTGGACATCTGCGGGTGGGATTTTGCCGGGTTGCATTCCAAACGCACCCTACTTGTGTCCACTTAAATGTACACACTGGACATGTCCTGTATCACGTGCGTCCTCGAGTGTTTCACAATGTGTTTTTGTTGTGCAGGGTTCGCTCTCCACGTGTCAGCTCTCTGAGCCGCTGCTGTGGTTTATTCTGAGAGTTCTGGACACCAGTGAGGCACTTAAAGCCTTCCATGACATGGGTATGGATGGCGACACACACACACACACACACACATTCTCGTTTGTTCATCATCATTGCTATAGACTGATTTGTGGCTCTTTCTCTTGTTTCGGGTGCTTGTGTAGGCGGAGTGCAGCTGATCTGTAACAACATGGTGACGAGTACACGGGCGATTGTGAACACGGCTCGCAGCATGGTCTCTACCATCATGAAGTTTTTAGACTCGGGTCCTGGCAAAGCAGCAGATGGAAGCCTGAAGGCCCGAGTCCTAGCCTCCGAGCCTGAGAATGCAGAGGGACTGCACAACTTCGCCCCTCTCGGTAACCGGCTTTATTTATGTGCGTGTGGGAGGGAGCGTGCGTATGCGCGGAAGCGTGCGTGTGGGGGGGTAAGCGTGCGTATGCGCTGAAGCGTGCGTGTGGGAGGGAGCGTGCGTATTAGAGGGGGAAAGGGTGATGTTAATGCTAACTGCTAGTGATAATTGCTAATGCTAACTACAAATGCTAACAGCTAATGCTAACAGTTCTCATAATGATAATTGCTAATGGTAATCACATTTGTCAGTGCTACGTACTCATGCTAATAGTTATTGCTTAGCTCTAGTGCTAACAGCAATTGCTAACAACAAATGCTAAAATTTGTAACAATGCTAATGCTAACTGCTAATGGTCATTTCTATTAGCTAATGCTAGTTGCTTATATTGATGTTAATGCTAATTGCTAATCCTAATGGCTAATGCTAACAGGTAATGCTAATGCTAATTCTAACAGCTAATGCTAGCAGGTGTTTCAGTGATAATTCCCAATTATCTGCTAATGCTAATGTTGTTAATTCTAACTGCTCATGATAATTGCTGCTAATGACAGTTAATGCTAACTGCTAGTGATACTTGCTAATGCTATTGGCTAATTCTAACAGCTATTGCTAAGGTGTGATAATGCTAACTGATAATGCTAACGGTTGTGTTAACACGGTGCATCTGGGCAACAACACATCACAGTTTCTGCAGGAACTGCACTTTCTAGCACTTTGTTGTTATTTGTCTCTCC
This sequence comes from Aspidoras spilotus, assembly GCA_028565295.1. Taxonomy (NCBI): domain Eukaryota; kingdom Metazoa; phylum Chordata; class Actinopteri; order Siluriformes; family Callichthyidae; genus Aspidoras; species Aspidoras spilotus. The sequence goes on along the minus strand of JAOUQV010000002.1, from coordinate 16,463,392 downwards.
TCAGGCACAATAACATCGAGCAGCCCTACAGCCCAGACCGCTGAGGTTCTACTCCAGGCCACGCCCCCTCACCGCCGCGCTCGATCCGCCGCCTGGTCTTACATCTTTCTCCCTGAGGAGGCATGGTGTGACCTTACCATCCACCTCCCTGCCGCCGTGCTGCTTAAAGAGCTTCACATCCAACCGCACCTCGCCTCGCTCGCCAGTAAGTGTCTTATTCGTCTTGTGTCGGAGAAATTGATCACAATTTATGATTTTGAATTAATTTGAGATCAATAGATTAAAATCAGCACCAATCCTTCCGGCCAATCGTAATCCAGCATCTGGAGTTTTGTTTTTAATTGCTCTGTGTGCTCGGTGTTTCCAGCATGTCCGTCCTCTGTGTCGGTGGAGATCAGTGCGGACGGCGTGAACATGCTCCCTCTGTCCACGCCCCTCGTTACAAGCGGCCTCACCTACATTAAAATCCAGCTGGTCCGTGCGGAGGTGGCGTCAGCCGTGTGCGTTCGTTTGCACCGTCCCCGAGATGCCAGCACACTCGGACTGTCGCAGATCAAACTACTCGGCCTCACTGCGTTCGGCAGCACCTCTTCAGCCACAGTGAATAACCCCTTCCTGCCTTCTGAGGACCAGGTCTCCAAAACCAGGTACAAGTTTGTCTCTCCTGGGACACTGATCAGAGACATTTATTCTTTTTCTGTTGTGTGTGTGTGTGTAAAGCGTCCTTTGCTGTCTTGAAAGGTGCTATATACACTATATTGCCAAAAGTATTTGCTCACCCATCCAAATTACGGGAATCAGGTGTTCCGGTCACTTCCATGGACACAGGTGTATATAAAATCAAGCACCACCTGGGCACAGAGTGTTTTTACACACATTCCCTTAGGAGCTCAGTGAATGCCAGCATGGAACTGTGATAGGACGCCACCTGTGCCACACAAATCCGGTGGTGAAATTTCCTCCTCGGTCATAAATATTCCGCAGTCAACTGTCAGCTGTATTAGAAGAACATGGAAGTGATTGGGAACGACGGCAACAGAGCGGGGGTCAGTGGATGCTGATGTGCATAGTGCGAAGGGTTCGGCAACATTTAGCAGAGTCAATCACTACACACCTCCACGTTGAAGCGAATATAGAGGCAGGCGAGTGAATACTTTTGGCAGTGTAGTGTAAGTTGAATGTATTGTTATTATTTAACGTGTGGACGTGTGAATTTAATTCTAACATCAGTTCATCATGCTTCGTGTCGTGATGTGTGTAATTACACTGATATTCTCTCGCCTCAGTATCGGTTGGCTGCGTCTGCTGCACCACTGCGTGACTCACGTCTCTGAGCTGGAGGCCATGATGGCGAGCGCGGCTGCGCAGACGGCTAACTTGCTTCAGACGTGTGCGGCGCTGCTCATGTCTCCATACTGCGGCATGCACTCGCCCAACATCGAGGCTGTGCTGGTGAAAATCGGCCTCCAGTCCACGCGCATCGGCCTCAAACTCATCCACATCCTGCTGCGTAACTGTGCCGCCTCCGGAACCGACATCGCCAGTAAGACGCGCTTAAATGTCCGCAGACTTCCGTCCTGTGTGTTGTTTATATACAGAACAAGCGGAACATTTCTCAGTCGAGTCGTTTGTTTGATTAATGTTTTTAACTCTTTAATAAATTAAAGTTCTTTAAAAGATTACATTTTTATTGCAGCAGTGTAATTTTACAGATGGCCACTAGATGGAGCGTCTCATGTCTATGCACATTTCAGTGTCATTCTTCTGTTTGTGGATTTAATTGCGGTCTATAAACACATTGTCCGTTAGCAATCGAGTAAAATTAGCATCTGGTTGAGTGTGTGTGTGTGTGTGTGTTGTAGATCTGAACAGTCCACTGTTGTTTGGAAGGCTGAACGGTCTCTCGTCAGATTCCACTATAGACATCCTGTACCAGCTCGGTACCACACAGGACCCTGGTACCAAGGACAGGTGAGATGTATTTACACACCTGTCTGAAATTAAAGTGAACTGTGAGTGTGTGTTAAGAGTACTCATTCTCTGTGGGCGTGTTGGGGTAGGATCCAGGCTCTGTTGCAGTGGGTGTATGACTCGTCTCTGGTAGCAGCGATGAAACAGAACTGTCCAACGGGAATCATGGGTCAGGCTCCGTCACACTCCCGCGAGTATGGGCTTCTCATGCCTTCACCCTCACACCTGCACTGTGTGGCGGCCATCTTGTGGCACAGTTACGAACTTCCTGTAGAATACGACCTTCCCGCTTTGCTTAGCCGCGAGTTGTTTGAGTGAGTGGGGGCGCACACACACACACACACACACAATTTGTACACTGCTATTGGGCTTTAACAGTTTCCTCCTATAGGTTGCTGTATAACTGGTCGATGGCGTTGCCGTGTGACATGGTGCTGAAGAAGGCAGTGGACAGTCTGCTGTGCTCTATGTGCCACATCCACCCCAGCTACTTCTCCCTGCTCATGTCCTGGATGGGGCTGAGTGCCCCGGCCATGACGGACGACGGAAAGAAGCACCACGAGCTCAACAGCGCGTCCTCTCTGACAGACGACTCCAAACTTCTGCCTCCTGTTCCTGTTTCTCTTAACGAGTGCCAGCTAGCGACGCTAGCCTCTGCGTCCCAGTCCCCCGGTGCCATCCAGCAGCTCCTTGACTCGGGGCTTCCCTCACTGCTTGTGCGCAGTCTGGCGAATTTCTGCTGCCAGCTCCTAGCTCACGCCGACCTCCCTATGCCCGCGTGGCGCTCTGAACGCCGCTACCACAACCACTCGTCTTCATCACCTTTGCTCTCGGCAGATTTGGCGGCGCCCGTGCTGAGGTTCCTCACCGAAGTGGGGAACAGCCATGCAATGAAGGACTGGCTGGGCGGTCCTGACGTTAATCCACTCTGGACTTCGCTCCTGTTCCTGTTGTGCCATTCGAGTGCTAGTGGCACAGCCAGCTGCGCCAACACCCACAACGCTTCAGGGGCGAGATCCTATTCGCTGCCTTCCCACGGTGGGCGGGGCACTGCTCTCAGTACGCAGCAGAGGACCGCTATAGAAAATGCTACGGTGGCTTTTTTCCTTCAGTGCATCTCCTGCCATCCCAGTAATCAGAGACTAATGGCTAAGGTAAGAGGTCGGTGTGTGTGTGTGTGTGTGTGTTCCAGACACTATTGGAGTTTGACAGGAGACAATTCGGCATGTACAAGGAATGTGATTAGTCTGCATTCACTTTTTCACTATATCCGTGTGTGTGTATGTATTTTGTAGTTTATATACTGTGTGTGTGTGTGTGTGTGTGTGTGTATATATATACACAGACTTTATTTCCAAAAGTATTCGCTCACCTGCCTTGACTCACATATGAGCTAATCCATAGGGTTCAATATGACGTCGGTCATGAATGGAGTGAGTGATGTGTGTACACGGACGTCTTTCAGAATAAGGATCGGCATAAACAGCGCTCTCGTTGGGTTTGTGTTTCTGCCGCAGGTTCTGTGTGAGCTGTTCCAGTCGGCTCCGCAGAGCGGAAACGTTCCCGTGTCTGGGAACATCTCCGGATTCATACGCAGACTCTTCCTGCAGCTCATGTTAGAGGATGAGAAGGTTACAGTCTTCCTGCAGTCGCCCTGTCCGGTGAGTGGGTGGGTGGGTTTTGTAAGTGGGTTGATGGAGTGAGTGAGTGGAATGAGTGGGGGGATGGATAGAGTGAGTAAGTGGAGTGGATGGAGTGAGTGAGTGGAATGAGTGAAATGAGTGGATGGAGTGAGTGGATGGACGGAGTGGATGAGTGGATGGATGGAGTGAGTGGAATGAGTGGATGGAGTGAATGAGTGGATGGATGTATAGAGTGGGTGGGTATTTGGAGTGATTGAGTGAGTGGAATGAGTGGATGAGTGGATGGAAGGAGTGGATGAGTGGATGGATGGAGTGAATGAGTGGATGGAGTGAGTGAGTGGAATGAGTGGATGGAGTGAGTGAGTGGAATGAGTGGAGTGGATGGAGTGAGTGAGTGGAATGAGTAAAATGAGTGGATGGAGTGAGTGAGTGGAATGAGTGAAATGAGTGGATGGAGTGAGTGAGTGGAATGAGTGAAATGAGTGGATGGAGTGAGTGAGTGAGTGGAGTGGATGGACTGAGTTGGTGGAGTGAGTGAGTGAGTGGGTGGGTGGGTAGAGTGAGTGATTGAGTGGATGGAGTGAGGGAGTGAATGAGTGGATGGAGTGAGTGATATTGAATGGTGGACAGTGAGTGTATCGTGCTCACACACACTCAACATCCGTCCTCCCTATGTCCTGTGATTTGGAACGCTGCCTCCCAGATGCTTCCTTTTTTAACTTTGCTCATTTAGTCCTCGGTCAGTGTACCGGTCATTTCTGTAATGAATTACAACGAGGGCGGGGATTTAATTTTAGCTCGGGTTAATCACTGCAGGAGAGAGACGGGTCAGTCCTGAAGTCTCACACGTTCTTTAATGTCGGGACACGATCACACTTTACTCCGCTTCACACGTCAGCTGCAGTACGAGCGTCTTATAGTCGAGCGCTTGTTCTTTTTTATAATCATTAATAAATAATAATAATAAATAATAATAATAATAAATAATAATAATAATTCATAATAATAATATAATAATAAATAATAATTAATAAATAATAATAATAATAATTCATAATAATAAATAATAATAATAAATAATAATAATAATAATTCATAATAATAATAATAATAATAATTCATAATAATAATAATTAATAATAATAATAATAATAATTAATAATAATAATAATAATAATAATTCATAATAATAAATAATAATAATAATTAATAATAATAATAATAATAATTCATAATAATAATAATAATAATAATTATTATAATAATAATTAATAAATAATAACAATACATAACATAACTATTAATAATAATAATATTAATAAATTATATAATAATGATAACAATTAATAATAATATAATAACAACAATAATAATAATAATAATAACAATTAATAATAATAATAATAATAATTAATACTTTATTGATCCCCGTAGGGAAATTCCTTCTCTGCATTTAACTCATCCAGGGCTGAACACCTGGAGCACTGTGCTCTACCGAGGTGCACATGGAGCAGTTGGGGATTGGGTGCCTTGCCCACTGTCACTTCAGCCATTACTTGCCTAGAGTGGGGTTTGAACCAGCGATTTCTTTGCCCCTAGCCCTTTACCCTCTCCATTAAGCCACGGCTGACCCCGAAAAGCAGATTGGTGAAAAAAAATTCCCAGAATGCATTTAGGTGTTCATGTATTTCTTTTTTCTTGCAGCTGTATAAAGGGAGAATAAATGCAACAAGTCACGTGATCCAGCACCCCATGTACGGAGCTGGACACAAGTTCCGGAAACTCCATCTGCCAATTTCCACCACTCTGGCTGAAGTCCTGGACCGCGTGTCTGGTAGCTACACACACACACACACACTCATTGCAGTACCACTTTGGTACAGCTATGGCATTAAGGTGTATTTTTTGTGTTCTCCCGAAGACACTCCGAGCATCACGGCCAAGCTGCTGAACGAGCAGAAAGACGACAAAGAGAAGAAGAACCACGAGGAGAAGGAGAAGATGAAAGCCGACAACGGGTTCCAGGATAACTACAGCGTCGTGGTGGCTTCAGGTGATCCATCAGAACCACGCTATCAGATTCCTAAAGTTTCCAGGCTAACCGGATTCTGACAGAAGGGTCTTTAATGATCAAAGGCTTTCTGTAGAACCCTGTAGGAGATGGGCACCAAGAACCCACCGCCCCAGGAGTCTTTTCCTAGAATCCTTAAATAAAACCCCATGAGCTTTTTCAAGTAGGACCCAGGATTGTTTATTGTAAATGAATTTTCCAAGCTAAATCTGTTTCAGAAATGTACTGCCACCGGCCACTTTATTAGGTACATTCTGCTAGTCAAATTTGGACCAACTTTTGCCTTCAGAACCGCCTTAATTCTTCGTATCACACTTCCAACAGAGTTCTACGTTCCTCGGTTGTAACCAGTGTTTATTTGAGTTACTGTTGTCTTTCTATCATCATCATCATCATCTC
>JAOUQV010000002.1:16359441-16372147 GCA_028565295.1 Aspidoras spilotus | reverse complement strand
ACATCCAGTTTTACTAAACTACATCAATTACATCACATTTACATCACATTCACACCCTGTTCCACTAAATTACATCAATTACATCACATTCACACCCAGTTTTACTAAATTACATCAATGACATCACATTTACATCCACATTTATTGAACTGAACTGAACTGAACTGAATTGAATTGAACTGGATTTAATTGAGTTGAATGTAGACAGTTTAACTTCAAATATTATTCTATTGTTTTACTTTGTAATTGTTCACTGTATTTCAATTACTATGATATTTAACATTAAACCAAATACACTCACATCTCTCTATCGCTCTCTCTCCCTCTATCGCTCTCTCTCTCTCTGTCTCTCACTCTCTTTCTCTCTGTCTCTCTGACTCTCTGTCTCTCTGTCTCTCTCTGTCTCTCTGTCTCTCTCTGTCTCTCTGACTCTCTGTCTCTCTGTCTCTCTGTCTCTCTCTGTCTCTCTGTCTCTCTGTCTCACTCTCAGCTCTGGGGGATCATTAAACAGGGCTACAAGTGCAAAGGTATGTTTTGTATAATTGATACTATATTGAACCCCGTAGGAAAATTCTTTTTCTGCATTTAACCCTCCGGGGTTCATTTATAACACCCGGAGCAGTGTGCTGCCTCCTCTTGAGTCTCACGGGGAGGAGACTCAACACGGAGTATGGGAGCCTTGCTCAACTGCACTTCAGCCATGACTCGCCTATAGTGGGAATCGAACCGGTGACATCAAACATCTTTTGTCACCAACCAACAAACCATGTTGAACCATGTGCAACGACCTGTGACCCCAAGTGGATGAATGGAAAAGAATGAATGAATGAAAGAATGAAAGAATAAATGAATGAATGAATGAAAGAATGAATGAATGAATGAATAAATGAATGAAAGAATAAATAAATGAATGAATGAATGAAGAATAAATTAATTATTTAATAATTGAATGAATAAATGAATGAATGAATAAATGAATAAATGAAAGAATGAATAAATGAATAAATAAATGAATGAATAAATGAATGAATGAATGAATGAATAAATGAATGAATAAATGAATAAACGAATGAATAAATGAATAAATGCATAAATGAATGAATAAATGAATGATTGAATGAATGAATAAATGAATGAATGAATAAATGAAAGAATGAATGAATTAATTAATGAATAAATGCATAAATGAATGAATAAATGAATGAATGAATAAATGAATAAATAAATGAATGAATAAATGAATGAATTAATAAATGAATGAATAAATGAATGAATAAATGAATAAATGAAAGAATGAATAAATGAATAAATAAATGAATGAATAAATGAATGAATGAATAAATGAATGAATAAATGAATGAATGAATGAATGAATGAATAAACGAATGAATAAATGCATAAATGAATGAATAAATGAATGAATAAACGAATGAATGAATGAATGAATGAATGAATAAATGAATGAATTGTTTCCACTGTTCCACTGTTATGAAAATGTGCTGCACACACAGTAACTCTACACTAAACCTGTATATCCACGGCACTTCTGGATTCTGCTCTGTGATTGGTCAGGTGTTTATTACTTTTATATAACATCAGCGCTTGCAGTAGTGCATCAACCAATCACAAGCTATATCACAGTAATGTAATTAATGTACACTAATGAACTCTAACCCTAGGAACTCTTGGTTAATAACAGTCATATGCTTGCGACCGGAAGGTTCCCGATTCGATTCCCGGCTGCTCACTGCACACTTGACACGTGCTCATGTCATGTGTATTTATATACATGTGACCACCGCCAGTTCGGCGCGCCTCTCATTACATTTCCTCCGGGTACAAGGGAAATAAATGTTATGTAAGATTAATGGAAGGGGTCTGTACGTGCCCGTGCTTGGAAATGGAATGATTTTTGTGGATATCTACTGAACGTTAAGGGCAATGCCACTCACACGCTGGTGTCCTCTTGCAGATTGTGGTGTTAACTGTCATAAACAGTGCCGTGAGTTGTTGGTGTTAGCGTGTCGGAGACTTCCACGCTCCACCTCGCTCTGCAGCGTCTCCCCAAGTGCTCACAGCTCATTACCCAGCAGCCCCACGCTGCCCATCTCGAAAGGTATATGATTATCACACACTGTTTGGGTTTAAGATTAACACACAGTCAAAAAACAAATAAGCTCAGTGGTTAAAGACGCTTGTCTGTCTGACTTGAAGGTCATGGGTTCAACTGTAACGTCTGCCCCATGCTGCCCCAAAATAAACCCCATAATAACCTCCTGTCTTTACCAGTCTTCTGATTCCATCTTTTCCAGATGAAGACGAGGTGTTTGAGTTTCCCGCCGTGTCACCCTCAGGTTCTGACTTAGAGCCTAAATCTATCACCCTGATGACCGGTTCTGCTCAGAGGATCTCCGTTCGCTTCCAGAGAGCCACCACGAGTCAGGCCACTCAGACCGAACCCCTGTGGCCCGATAACCACTGGAGCGAATCCAGCTCCGGATCGCACACTTTCCCTAAAATGAGGTGCAGGCCGCATCGCAAAAACTCCAAAAACAAAGGCTTTGCTCGTTGGGAGAACGAGGCGACTGGTCACGAGAGGAGAGAAGCACACAAGCAACTGGAGGAGGAGGAAAGAAACGGACTTGCGCCATTGCGTCACCATTACAGCCAGGATGCCAAGGTGAACCGGGTTCTGTTTCCGTATACGGTATATCACTAACAACACTTAGAGACAGTTAGAGATGGATCAGAGTGTTAGTAAATGTTTAGTATATAGTCGAATATAGGGGGTTAATAGAACAGCTGACAGAAGACTGGGATGCTCATTATGTTATCCCTATCCAACGGAGAACATCCGTGCAACCAAGCATCGTACTTTAAATTATATAGTACACGGTGGGCCATTTACATGGATACATCTAAATAAAGTCGGATCCAAAATGGCCGACTTCAAAATGGCCGCCATGGTCACCAGCGATCTTCAAAAGTTTTCCCGCCTCATATACACTAATGTGCCACAAACACTCTGTAGAAGTGTATTAGTGAAGGTGTGTAACCACGATTTGTTTCACACACGAACTCCACATAGACTTTTCCCAGGTTGCTCCATCCAGGCATCGAACCCAGGTCCTTCTTGCTGTGAGGCATCAGCTCTGCCCACTGCTCCACCGTGCCACACAGGGGTTCCTGAGATTTACAAATCATTACATTATGTTTATTCATGTACATTATTTTACACATGAGACATACATTCGGGATATCCCAACTTTTTTTGGAACTGGGGTTGGAAATGGAAACTCGTGCGGTGAACACTTGCCTAATCCCAGGCAGATCCAGTTACTCGATCCTTTTGGTGGTTTTTTATCTCCGATGGTGCCGCGCTCAAGGTCCCAAAACATCCCGTCTTCAAATCCTAGCCTTTTCCGTCGCCATGGAAACCAGAGGGTATTATGGGTTCCAGACTTTCCACCACTGGCAGGGAGATTAAGTCCAACAGAGCCAGAGAAAAGACCATGGAAGGGACTGTTAATATGCAACGGCGCCGCCGATCTGCTGCAGCTTAGACACGGGCTATTTCAGGAGCGGACAAACTGAACATCTGAACGCCTCATGAGGAGGACAATGAGGTCACGTTCTGTCTGCTACTGCCAATATATCACCCCATGTATGTCGGCGTCATCATATTCATTATTGGTTTAATTAAACAAAATGGCTGCCGCAGTAGAACAGCACTTGATCCGGCACTCCGTGTTTTTTACACTTTATTTACAAAATTATTACAATTATTTTTTACAAATCTGTAATGTGGGCGGCACGGAGACACAGTGGCTAGTGCTGTCCTCTCACAGCAATAAGGACCTGGGCTTGATCCTCGCTTTGGGGCAACCTGGGGAGTTTGCGTGTTCTCCCCGTGTTCACGCGGGTTTTCTCTGGGTGCTCCGGTTTCCTCCTGCATTCCAAATACATGCATTCTAGTTTTATTGTCGTCTCTAAAGTGGGCCTTAGTGTGTGAATGTGTGTGTGTGTATGTGCCATATGATGGATTAGTGCCCTGTCTAGGGTTGTTCCTGCCCTTGTTCTCAGAGTTGCCAGGTGGCCACCGGCTGGATTATGAATGAATTGAAAGAAAACACAAGAATGACCAGGGTTCAATCCCCGTGTGTGGCAAGTCGGTAAATTTCTATGTTCTCCCCGTGTTTGCGCGGGTTTTCTCCGGGTACTTCGGTTTCCTCCCGCATTCCAAAGACATGCATGATTGGATCATTGGTGTCTCTAAATTGCCTGGAAGTGTGAATGTGTGTGAGACTGTGTGTGCTTGTGCACTCTATGGTGGATTGAAGCCCTGTCTAGGGTTGTTCATGCCTTTGTGCCCAGAGTTGCCGGGTGGGCATCGGCTGGTCCTCGACCATGTATGTATTAGGTGTAAGAAGATTAATGAATCAAGGAATAATTTAAGTTTTTGATTTAATTTAAACTCTAACTGTCACTTCCTCTCACACACTCGGATCAGCTGGTCCCCTGCAGACATTGGTAACACCCTAGTAACATCCTAGTCACCATAACACACACACACACACCCGTGTGCACACGTGGGGCAAATGTACTGAGGCACGAACACAGATGTAGGGCAAAATCTTACCAGCTTTAAATCTCTGCCAATGCCAGATGCGGGTTGTTTATGCCCCGTTTCAAGCGCTATAGTATTTTCATAATGAAATGCCAATGTGATCATGTGACGCAACGCTCTCTGTGTCTTTGCTTTTATTTTCAGATCAGCTGACTTGGAAGCTCAAAGGGCCATTTCAGGATGCGGGGGAGATCTTCAGCTCCGCGGCCCAGAATGCTCTCCTCTCTGGGGGACGTACTGGGGTGCTTCAAGCCCCCCCACTGAGCTTAGTATGAATACGGAGGTTAATAAAGAATAAGGACGCATATGTTAATGATACTTCAGAAGGCGTGGAATGATTTCATCATCACCTTCATCACGTCATGTGGAAAGCCAAAAGGGTTGACTGGAAGCGGAATTGTGGGACTCGGTGCGGAGAAGTCAGGGTTTAATTCGGGATTCATCTGGACATGGCATACAGTTGTTGGCAAAGTAATCAGACAAGTAAGGGCATGAAATTGATGCCCACGTGTTTCCTCAACGTTCCACAGTTGGTATTGAGGTTATTGTTTTATAGGAAAATAATCAACTTCAGAGTAGGAACGATAACTCTGGAGCATCTGGACTAGTGATGTGTAGGGCCACATGTTATTATCACAGGTCACTGCTTTAGCCGGGACACTTCCGGTGTCTAAAATTGGCTTGTTTAGTTTTACACTGAAGCTTTGAGGCGAATCTTGGTAACTCATTTAGATTTGATTGGTTTTTAGAATCATTGCTGTGTGTGTGTTTGTGTGTGTGTGTTGGGGGGGGTGCTTAGTTATACATCTTAAGCCTCATTTATACTCCTTCTGCATACGGAAATGCACCTGTGTGTTTTAAGCGGTAACTGCCCATATACTCCCTTGCGTCAGTAGAGGGCAGATCTGAGTAAAAAAAAATCAAACGCGTCGATAAATTCATTCATTAACTCGCCCACCCGGCAATGAGGGCGCCAATCCATCATAGATACATACATACACAATCACACACGCTAGCGGCTAATTTAGAGACACTAGTTATCCTATCATGCATGTCTTTGGGAAAGCGGGAGAAAACCAGAGTACCTGGAGAAAACCCGCGTGAACACTGGGAGAACATTCAAAAGCCACGCAGAACTCTGGGCTTGAGCCCAGGCTCTTTTTGCTGTGAGGATAAATTATTTAAATAAAATCATATAAATGATTAAAATTCTGTCTAAAATTTCCGCCTTTTCTTCTTCGTGTCCGTATGGAGGTGATGTATCGTATGATGTACTGCCCCCTACGGTCTGTGGTGGTATTGCTCCGCATTGTTAAGCTTTCAGAAAACACGCAAATCACGTACGAAATGAACGCAGAATACGGGCAGAAGGCTCCGTCCTTATCCGCATCAGTATCCGCATCCGCATCCACATCCTTATCCGCATCCACATCCTTATCCACATTCGTATCCGCATCCACATCCACATCCGTATCCACATCCGTATCCACATCCACATCCACATCCACATCCACATCCGTATCCACATCCGTATCCACATCCGCATCCACATCCACATCCGTATCCGCATCCACATCCACATCCGCATCCACATCCGCATCCGCATCCACATCCGCATCCTTATCCGTATCCGTACTTAAGGTTGGGAATAAACGAGGCTTTACTCGAGTGAACATGTACAGATGCAGTGTGTAGGATTTCGGGGGGATTCTGTAAGCGTTTACACTCAACACTGCCGTGAAAGTGGGGAAATGAAATGTGTCACTAATAATACACCCTTCTGACGACAAATGAAGCGCGACCCACAACGAGAAAGAGGCGTTTCCGAATACCCTCGTCCCATCACGCCCAATGTGTGGGTTGGAAAAATAAAGCAATGTGGCATTGAATTGGTTGCAATCTTCATACCTGCCACTAGATGTCACTAAATCCTACAGACTGCACCTATATAGAATGTAGGTATAAACACTGGGGTTTGTTTTGTGTGTGTGCGCGTGTGTGTGTGTGTGTGTGTTTAAGGACACTACATGTGGTGTTAGTGAAAATCTCAGTCGAATGTGTGAAGAAGGTTTTGGAAGTTTATGCTAGCTCATGTCGTGCTAGACAGGCATCAGGAGGTGTGACGATACTACACTTCATATACCCAATGATATTTTAGAGAGAATTATAGAGAGACGCGAGGACGAGGACGAGACAGAAACACGTCGTCAGTCGGACATTGACAAGTTTATGACACTAATGAACGTTTGAGCTCGAGCTCTTTAGTGACCGGAGATGAAGGTACGTCGCTCACATCATAGTCACGTTCTATTAATGAGGAGGAGGAGGAGGAGGATGAGGACGAGGAGGTTATTGACATTTACACAGTAGTACATAGGGACATTTTTAATATATATGTATTTTCTTTATTAAAATATCTACATGTTTACTAAAGTGTCTCCGAGATTTTATTTCGCCTGACAGCAAGGACCTGGGTTCGAAACCCGGGTGGGACAACTCTGGATATGTGCTCAGCCGTGGCTTAATGGATAGGGTAAAGGGCTGGGGACAAGGAGATCGCTGGTTCAAACCCCACTCTAGGCAACAATTTCTCTCCACAGATCAATAAAGTATCAGTTACGAGAGATAGAAAGAGAAAAAGAGAAAAAAAGAGAGATGGAGAAAAAGAGAGAGAAAGCGAGAGAAAGATAGAGAGAGAAAGCGAAAGAGAGATAGAGAGAGGGAGAGAGAGAGAAAGCGAGAGAGAGAGGGAGAGAGAGAAAGAGAGAGAGTAAGAGAGAGAGAGATAGAGAGGGGGAGAGAGAGAAAGAGATAGAGAGAGAGAGAAAGCGAGCGAGAGAGAGAAAGAGATAGAGAGAGAGAGAAAGCGAGTGAGAGAGAGAAAGAGATAGAGAGAGAGAGAAAGCGAGCGAGAGAGAGAAAGAGATAGAGAGAGAGAGAAAGCGAGAGAGAAAGCCAGAGAAAGAGAGATAGAGAGAAAGAGAGAGAGGGGGAGAGGGGGAGAGAGAGATAGAGAGGGGGAGAGTAAGAAAGAGAGAGAAAGCGAGAGAGAGTAAGAAAGAGAGAGAAAGAGAGAAAGAGAAAGATAGAGAGATAGAGAGGGGGAGAGAAAGAGATAGAGAGAGAGTAAGAAAGAGAGAGAGAGACGGGGAGAGAGAGAAAGATAGAGAGTAAGAGAGATAGAGAGAGGGGGGGAGAGAGAGAGAGTAAGAGAGAGGGGGAGAGAGAGAAAGATAGAGAGTGAGAGAGATAGAGAGAGAGAAAGAGAGAGAGAGAGTAAGAGAGAGAGAGAGAGAGAGTAAGAGAGATAGATAGAGAGTAAGAGAGAGAGAGAGAGGGGGAGAGAGAGAAAGATAGAGAGTAAGAGAGATAGAGAGAGAGAGAGTAAGAGAGAGAGAGAGAGCACATGGTTATCGTTGTTCATCATGTACACTGTTTCAGGACAGATGTTCCAGTGACTGCTGATAAAGATTGAATGATGGAGTTAATCAGTCGTCATGGTGACACTGAGACTTTCAATGTTCTTTCGCGCCTCTCATCACCTGCATATTCAGCTGCATTCACCGAACACACACACGCGCGCACACACACACACACGCACACATACACACACATACACACGCACACATACACTGCTGTGCTTTGGGCCATTGTCTTATTGAAACACCCATTTCTGGGGCGGTTCATCTTCAGCGTGAAGGCAACATGACCTCTACAAGTACCGCTCCATGATTCCTGGTATTTGGTAAATACACCATAGTAAGAGAACTATGCCCATATCATGATACCTGTACCACCACCACCACGCTTCTCCGTCTTCTACTGTGACTTGAAGTCAGAGTTTGGGCGTCATCTGACGAACTGTCTGCGTTCCATGGAGCCAAAACAAATCATCTTACCTTCATCATCAGTCGACAAATTTGTTTGAGCACATACATTTTTTAAAACTGGGAATTGTTGCTAATGGATTAGCTTCACACAGGAGTCTTCTAATTGTCGCAGTACTCACAGGTAACCTCCGACCGTCTTTGAGTCTTTGAGCAGCCTGGAGCTGATCATTGGCTGAGCCAGGTGTTACATCACAATCAGCACCCATGTAAGGTGTAAACTGTGCAGCAGAAGGAAACATTTACCAGCTTGAGTGATTCTGAACTCAGACAGGTATCATGTCCTATTCTTACGACAACGCTGCGCTGAATTACTGCTGAAAACTGATATAAACATATACTCGGAGACACGGACGGTACGTAGCGTCAGTATTGTTTTTATTGCTGTCAGTCTCTACGCACATTTATTTAAATTAACACATTACCGTGAATTCTTGAACCGAAATTCCTTTTTTTTTTACTTCGCCACTCGAACCAAAAGCAACATTCACGCACCGGATGATGAAACTCCACCCCTTTAACCGTGCGATCATCCAGTTTTTGTAAACAAAATCAAACCCGACTACAACGCGGTGAGTTGAATCATTAAGCGATATGGAGAGAATTAGCGAGCTGTAGAGGAGGCGAAAGAAAATCAACCGTCAAGTGCCGGAAATAAATAACATCATTGACACCAGGGAGCGTTGCGGCAACACTTCAACGTAACGCTTTCTCAAAACAAACTAACTAAATACTAACCGTGTGGTATATGCCCCAGAGGTCTGTGAGGATATTGGGCTTAGATAAGCGTTTGATGTTAGCATAATCATCTGCTAGCTACGACGATCTTATTGCTAACTCAGCTCGAGTAAAAACCCTGTCCGAAACCCGTCTGGCTATACTGATGCCCACCATGTTGGAAGAACTGCTCAAATTGCCCTCCTTGGTTAAAATTCTGCCCCCCTCTACCACCCCAGCCTCCACTCTGGCCACCTCGCCCTCCTCGCCCTCTCCCTCCACGACCCCCTCTACTCCCTCCTCTTTCCTGTTGTCGCCCTCCATCTTGGTAGTGACCTTTGTTACCACCTTCTTGACCTTGGTTTCCCGCTTGATACCCTCCACCTTGATGTCCTCCCTGGTAACCCCCTCTACCTTGGTATCCCTGCCCTTGATATCCTCCTCCACCTTGATACCCTTGACTCTGCTGTCCCCCTTGATATCCCGACGCTCCCTGCCCTTGTTGCGCACCGTGGTAGCCTCCACGGTACCCTCCTCTTGCTCCATTTTGATAATGTCCCTGGTTCCCACCATCCGACCAGCCGCCTTGTATTTTGCCCCCTCTATCCCCTCGTCCACCTCCTTGGTGCTGATCATAGCCACTCCTGCCTCCGCCTCGCCCTCCACCACCAGCGGCTGGCCCGTCTTGGCGTTTTTGCCACGTTGGCATCTCGGGAGGTGGAGGCTCGATTTCATTCGGTCTTCCTCCACGATCTGGAACGCGCCCCATCAAAACCTGTTGGGATCAGAGTTGGGTGAGATCTAAATATCACACACACTCGATATTTCATTCATGTTCTATACCCGCTTAGTCCTAGTTCTAGGGCCACGGTGAAGCCGGTGCCCACTCGGCAACTCTGGGCGCGAGGGCAGGAACCCTAGACAGGGCGCCAATCCTTCATAGGGAGCACACCTTCACACACTAACTGCCAATTTAG
Source organism: Aspidoras spilotus (assembly GCA_028565295.1). Taxonomy (NCBI): domain Eukaryota; kingdom Metazoa; phylum Chordata; class Actinopteri; order Siluriformes; family Callichthyidae; genus Aspidoras; species Aspidoras spilotus. The sequence goes on along the minus strand of JAOUQV010000002.1, from coordinate 16,361,939 downwards.
AGACACCAATTAACCCATCATGCATGTCATTGGAATGCGGGAGGAAACCGAAATACCTGGAGTAAACCTGCGTGAACACACACATGCAAACTACACACAGAAATTTCCAGAGTTGCCCCACCTGGTGCTCGAACCCGGCCATGGCACTATTCACAGACCTGCGTTCCTGCCGTCTCTAATATTTTGCCTCTCAGTGACTGGACATTTTTCGCAGTCTGACGATGATTCAGGTAGAAATTACGGGTAAATCTGGGAAATTCGAAGGGTCCCGAGCATCGCTGTGAATGCTGGGGTTTACCTTATTGATGGCGCAGGAGGTTTTCTCTCGGGTCCGACCGCTGCTCGTGCGCAGGATTTTGGATAAATCCTCTCTGGCGGCGAGAAGATGAGCGACACACACTCTGCTGTTAAAGCCCAGAGCTGAGCGCAGGGGCTGGTACACTTTGGCCAGTTTCTCAGTCTGGGTCTGAACAAAAGAAAAGAGAAATAATATTAGAATTAATGTGTGTAGTGAAGATCAAACACTTCCAGATCTACACGTCACCTTCAAATGACCTGATCCTCCTCAAGGTCGCATACTTTTGACACTAGGATTAAGCGGGTAGAGAAAATGAATGAATTAATCATCTACTTAAAAAAAAAAACGCATGAAGGTCAAATTTGTTTCAGTTTTGGACCCGAAAGGTCATTGGTTCAATCCCCGCTCCATCCGTTCATGGCTGAACTGCCACCGAGGTCAAATATGTAGCTCTGGGTATCTGTGTGTGCCAACTGCACCCACGTTTGTGTTAAATACAGCGATACAGGGAGGGAGAGGAAACCCACCTTGGCTCTGTCCGACCAACCGAAAGACTGAACCGTCACGTCCAGTCGCTTCAGTAACATCTTCCTCCTGACCTCATACTCATTGACCAGCGACTGGTTAATGGCTTCGATCTTCTCCTGGGAATAAATGGAGACACGAGGATTAAAATCCTACCAGATGCAAATAAACAGCAACGTTTACACGGGAGTTGAACTCACCCAGTGAAGCGGCCCGAGGGGTTTCGCCATCAGAGGTGCACCGACGTGAGCGGGCGCAACTTTAGATAACGCTTCCTTCAGCTGCGGCCAGGAAGAAGAAACAAAACACACGGAATATTAGTGTCCGGTATTCATTCATTTTATATTTACTTCTGCTTAATCCACACGGGGTCGCGAGGTCAGCCGGTGCCAGGGGTGCCCATCCACCACAAACAGTCACGCCCACATTCACACGCTCTAGGAAGGGAACTTTAGAGACGCCAATTAGCCGGATAATGCATGTCATTGAAATGCCGGAGGAAACCAGAATGTGGGAGGAGAACATGCAAGCTAAACACTGAGATTTCCCCGCGTCGTCCCACCCGGGGATCGAACCCGGGTCATACTTGCTGTGACGCAACAGCACTAGCCCCCAAAGTGCTACCCAGTCTGATAGATCAGGATAAGATCAGATTAATAATATATATTTTATACGCAACATCTGCGTGTGTGTGTGTGTGTTAGTGTGTGTGTGTGTGTGTGTGCGTGTGTGTGTGGTTATAAGTGTGTTTACTTTTTTCTCAATGCCACTGAAGAACTGGACCATGGTGATGTTGGCTGGTGGTTTGGACATGCCCAGTGCCACACAGATTCCCTTCAGTTCTGTGAAGAGTTCACTGCAGCCGGCTGTTCCTCCTCCATCCTGAGATTTACTCTGTGGGGCATTGACCACCGCCATCCGAGCCGCTTCCAGCTCCGAGATCAGGAACGCTAAACACACACACACACACACACACACACACATCAATACTACATTATTACACCACACAGCAAGAAGAACCCAGGTTCGATCCCCGGGTGAGAATTTCCGTGTGGAGTTTGTAGGTTCTCCATACGTTCGATCGGGTTTCCTCCAGGTGCTCTAGTTTTCTCCTTCATTACAAATGTAAATATATTTAAGTCTCCACCGGAGCAAGTAGCGTTAAGGGCCTTGATCAAGGTCACAACATTGGAAGCTTGTGGGGCTTGAACTACCAACCTTCTGAGCCTTTAACTGCCGAGCCACCACTGCCCGTAACATGCCCAGTTAATTAGTGTCTCTAAAGTGGCTGTTAGTGTGTGAGTGAGTGTGTGTGTGTGTGAGTGAGTGCGTGTGTGTGTGTGAGTGTGTGAGTGAGTGTGTGTGAGTGTGTGTGTGTGTGTGTGTGTGTGTGTGAGTGAGTGTGTGAGTGTGTGTCTCACTGAGCAGTAGTTGACAGTTGTTGGCGTTCAGCAGACGGCGCGTGACGTCTCCGTGTGTGAGACAGGAGTACGGACACGCTAACTCTGTTAGCAAGCCGCTCATCTCCAACTGGAAACCCTCAGCCTCGCTTGGACCTGCAACCACACACACACACACACACACACACAAACACACAAACACGCACACACACGCACACACACGCACACACACGCACACACACGCACACACACGCACACACACGCACACACACGCA
>JAOUQV010000002.1:16011511-16025355 GCA_028565295.1 Aspidoras spilotus | reverse complement strand
CAACTGGGGGTTAGGTGCCTTGCCTAAGGGCACTTCAGCCATGACTTGTCAGTACTTGGAATCAAACCAGGGACCTTCCGGTCGCAACGCCAGTTCCTTAACCACAAGACTACGACTTTCTTATGGCTTTTGAAAAATCCGAAATTAGGTCGAGGAAAATATCAGTGACAGTTAAGTGTTCCTGCTAAATTTAAGTGATTATTGGCATATTTCAATAATATTTAATAGTTAAGTGTGTTTGTACCCAAGGGGCTGCCGCGCCTTCTGCTGGGACTGGATGACGTATCAGTGCGGCGTGGTTGTTTCCTGGGTGGTGTGACGGAGCTGCGTTTAGCGGGCCGTCTATGAGGTGAACGAGATGATGAGCTTCCTGAAGACGAGTGAGAACGTGAACGCCTCCTGGAAGAAAGAAAAAGAGGAGGACAAAAATGATTAAAGCTCTGAACACATACTCAACACAAGAGCAGGAACAACTCTGGGCAGGAAAACCCTAGACAGGATGCCACTCAATTGTAGGGCACTGTCACATATTCACACACTATAGAGCCATTTTAAAGACACCAATCACACGTGGTGATACATACCTGCGTGCAGGTGAGCGGCTGCGTCTGTGTCTGGGAGGAGGCGGTCGTCTCGGGGGGCTTCTGCGTCTGGGGGACATGCGTCTTCTTGGGCTCGGTTTACGCCGGGGTGAGTATGACCTGAGATGAGAATGTAACTGAATTAGAAAAAATTAACGTCACATAACAGACCACAATGACAACAAACACAGTGAGGTCTGCAGGGTTTTACTGCAAAACAGACGCAAGTGTGACATTTTAGGTCTCCAGAAGAAAAACTGACTGACTGAAGATAATTAGCAGCTAATGAAGTGCACAGATTTGACCATTACACCACGTCTCTACAGAACTGCAGTGATTAGATCAGGGGTGTCCAAACTATGGCCAGCAAATTCAAAAACAAAACAGAATATTGGAGTTTGCATGTTCTCCCCATGTTCATGGGGGTTCGGATGCTCCAGTTTCCTCCTGCATACCAAAGACATGCATGTCTCTAAAGTGGCCCTTAGTGTGTAAATGTGTGTGTATTATACAATAGAGTGGTACCGTGTTCTAGGTTTGTTTATGGGGTACAGTTTATATAGTTTTATGCGACATTTGAGCAAATCGACTAACCTGGCTCTTCATACATCACTCTGTATGATGCCCTCAGTACAGTAAAGTTTGGACACCCCTGAATTAGATGATATACTCAGGGTCTTATAGAATCAGACACCATGCTTCTGGAGGTTTTAACTCACGCGCACACACAAGAAAACCCAGTTTGCTTTAATATGCTAAATGTGTAAAGTGCTCGATTATGTAATGTGTAGAAATGTTATTTAGTGAAACGCAAACATTTAAATAAAGTATTCTTCTGACTCACTGATGTAGAATGCATTAAAAAAAGTATAAAAATTGAGTGTCAAACTTTTGCACACTACTACATATACCCTCAATATGTCACCGCTGTGCCTTGAAGATACAATTATTGTGTTATTTGATAGGAGTGTGTTAGTGTTTGGTTTTTCAGAGTGAATTATAACAAATATCTAGACATTGTGACAAAAGCTTTTAGTGATGGAATAGAATTAACAGTCAATATTAACTTGTGGACTCCAGAGATCACACACTCATGCTAGTTCTGTTCATATAAATCTGAGGACACACACGCACGCACGCACGCACGTCTTTATACTGATTTCATAAAGAACAAACCTGTCAGTAAAGTCAACATTCAAGTGCATTATTGACGAGTTTATTTGTTAACTGTCTCTTCTGTCCTCACTCCTATGAATAAATTAATCTGAAGCTAGACAGTTTATTAGGTACAGGCTGCACTCCCTTTACCTTCAGCGCTTCCTTAATTCTTCATATGATGTTCTACATTCCATGGTTGTAACCAGTGTTTAATTTACTGTTGTCTTTCTATCATCATCTCCAACCAGTCTGTCCATTCTCCTCTGACCCTCTCACTAATATCAACATTTACATCCACACACAACTGTCCCTCACTGGATATTTTCTATTTTTCTGACCATTCTCTGTAAACACTAGAGATGGTTGTGTGTGAAAATCCCAGTAGATCAACAGTTTGTGAAAACACTCAGAACCAGCAGCGTCTGGTACCAACCACCATGCCACTCTATTCAAAGTCACTTCAATCACAGTTCTGACCCATTCTGATGGTCAGTTTGTTCTTCACCAAGTTGTTATTGACCACTACATGAATAAATAGAGGGTTTATATTAACCCCGTTTTATATTGGGGTTAATAAGAAATTTAACAGGTGTACCTAATTAAGTGGCCGATGAAAGTATGTATTTTTTTACATACCATGTATGTAATTTTTTTTACCTTGAGCGTGACCTGTGGCGTCTCCGGGGGCGGGGCGAACGAGACCTTGTGCGATGGCGTGGACGATCTCTGCGTCCATCTTTCTCCCGGTCCCGGTCTTTCTCTCTTGTTTTCGGTTTGTTTTCAGTCTTTGTGGGTTTCTCCGGTGAAACGTCCTTAGGAACCTCAGACACTGAATCTGGTTGTGCCTCCTTCGCCAAATCACTAAACAGGAGGTGGGGGGTTTAAATAAATCAAGAGCTGTGAGACTTTGGATTATTATTATTATTATTGCAGGTTGTAATGAACTCTGTTGGAAAGAAATGTGTAAAAGCAACGAGCATTCTCCAAAGCTACCTTGTAGAGGAAGCCTCTTGGATCAATGGTTCTGGTTTAGAGTTTTCTGACTGGTCGGGTTCGATCTGAGATTCTGTTTTGTGGCTGGGAGGACTGGGCAGGGGAGGAACTGGGGGGCTGGGCTTGCGTCGAGGAGAGCGAGAGTAACTGCGTTTCCTTTCCCGCTTCGCAGGTGAATGTGACTTTTTCCTGTAATCAAAAAAATTGTTTTGAGAGCAATTTTTAATATCGTGTTCAATCTCTGTTTACACCAGGGTCCAGACACTTACATCCATACATCCAGAGTATGTACTCAGACACACACACACACACACACACATTTCTACAACTTTTCCCAGGTTTGTCACCAGTCTATTAAACTGTAGGTTTCAAAGGTGAAACGAGCGAGTGAGCGTGGATGTAGAAAAACACGGAGCATATCAACTTCAGGACAATGTGATTAAGTGCCATCATATTCCCCAATAACTGAGAGTCTGACACTCGCTGATTCCTGTATTGTGTTAAATTCTACAAAAAGCAGACGGAAACAGTCGTACATCATAATTGTTAAAAGGAACATAATGTAAAGTACAATTTAACAAACCAACAAAACACGCACAGTTGCAGTGTGTATATATATATATATATATATATATATATTAAACACACACACGGCGGGCCAGTTATATTGATACATACAGATCTGTGTTACTCTGGACATTCTCTCAATCAGCTTTATGAGCTAATCACCTGGAACAGGTGTCAGACACGGCCGTGACTTGTCTAGAGACAATTTCTTGAATGTTCTGCAATTTTAATGTGCTTGAGAACATCAGTGTGTGGTGAAGGGGTAGAGTCCGTGTAGAGTGAATAGCCGTATCTGAAGAATCTAAAACTAATGTTGTTGTTGTTCAACACTTTGAAGTTTACTACATGATTCATTGTGTGTTTCTTCAGAGTCTCGATGATTTCACTATGAATTTACAGTATAGATAAATATTTAAACAAACACACTGAATGAGAATGAGGGTTAGTGTTATTAAATTATAAAGTAGAATATTAATGTAACTACGGCGCACACACTATATTTATTTAAGCACATTTAAACATACCGTTTGGGACTCTCGCTCTGCTCTCTTGCTCTCTTGTGCATTCTCGCTCTGCTCTCTTGCTCTTTCTTATCCTCGTCAACCTTTTTCATAACTGCTAGCGACTCCTGTTCAGAAGATAAACATGGAACAGCCTTAAAATAATACATTAGTGAAGCACAGGCACAAACCTACACCCCTTCCATCTTTCGTCTCCAAGATGTAAAATATGGACTAATAGCAGGGCAGCACAGTGGCCCTCTGGGTAGTGATGTCACATACCGACTGTGGTAGGAAAATAAAGCACACTGATAAAACGCACACAAACATGGAAAGAACATGCAAAATCCACACAGCGATTTTTTCAGAGTCGTCCCACTTGAATCGAACCCGGGTTCTTGTTGCTGTGATGTGTCAGCACTACCCATTGCAGTCCACACAGAAGATCTTACCAAGCAGACTCTATATGGCAACAAATGGTTTTATCTTATCCATCTATCTGTAAATTCCTGTTGAACGTGTAAAAAAAAAAGCTATGAAGAGAAGCAAAGATCTGCATTTTGTGCATTTCTTATTGCTAATAGATTAGTACGCATCTAAAACAACCACCTGACTCTTATTGTACCAAGGTTAAGAGACACTAATGTTTCTCATTTCTGCCCGAATTAATTTTAAATCACATCTGACCTGTCTGAGCTTTATCTCCTCTTTCTTCTGCTCGAGGAAGGCAGACGGGATCCCGGCGATGTTCTCCTGGGCACTCAGCAACAGGGGCCAGAGATCCTTCATGAACTCGCGTGCGTTCTTGCCATTCAGGAACCCAGTCAAGTTAATTTGCATCATCTTACCATCTGGATTCTACAACACACATTGAGGAAGAAGACAGAGCATAATGGCGGGGAGAAGGTTAATATGGCAACAGGAAATTTAATCTTAGAACAGAAAGGATGGGCTCTGACTGGTCAAAACTTAGTTAATACCAAAAAGTAAAGCTAGTTTCTTTTAACAATAAGCTACTGCTTGATTATTACTGAATCCTGGATTTTATAAAGCTTCTAAAATTCTTGATTCGTTTTAAAAGCATGCATTACTTCTGATTTCTGGTCTAGATTAAAAAGAAAAGGAGCCATCCTTGTAGAGAGAGAAAATAAGGACAAATTAAATCAAACACATGAACAGAATTCCTTGTACTGCAAGATAAGTGAACATTTTTGCCCCACCCTCCCTCTACCTCCCATAACTCCTGGGACACAGGAATATAAATCCACAATACTGTGTGTGTCAAAAAAACCCCAAAGAGCCAAAATACAGTCTGGACGTCTTCAGTGTGCGCGTCCTCAGGGTTGGGGGGATTAGCGTGCCCTCCGGTCCTGCACAGACAGGGACGCTCCCATTGGCTCGCTTCCGCCTCCCTACTGCTTGTGACTCAACCACCTTGATTGAGTATAATGTTATATCACTTTTATCTAAATTGCAAGAGATGAACAAGCAATAATGAGTAAACAGGGCATGGAAAAGTTCTCCATTCATTTCTTTAATCAAATTCAGAACTATTATAAATACAGAATGTAAAACATCGTCTTTTGCCATACTCATCATCATCATCATCATCATCATCTATTTACACCGAGCTCGTTGTTCAAAGTGTTTAAAATGCTCATTTATACTCAGGGACACTTTTTATCCCCAAAATCCTCATCTCAGTTTCACACACACCGACTACTATAAAACAACAACTTACCAGAGGGCATCAGCCATGTTTCCACCCAGGAGCTTAATCATATAATACATGCACTAGTACGTGTTCATATAATTAAATCACAGAGTAGAGGTCTGCATTCCCACGTGCATTTAGCAAGGAGAACGATTTACAAAGAAATAAAACAAACTTCATGCGAATAAAAGTTCTTTGTGGCAGGTAAAGAAGCAGGTGAGGCAAACGGGGGCAGCCGGTGCCACACCGACCCATACCAACTCCAGACAAAGGGCCCCTGGAATGTCTAGGCTAGGAAGTGTTTATTTTAAAATTTCAAGTGGGGAGGCAGGGGTGGGGCGGCAGGGGACAGTGGTGTTGCCTCAGAACAACAAGGACCACGTTCAAACCCTGGGTGGAACAAATTTCTGCGTGGAGTTTGCAGGCTCTCCCCGTGTCGGCACAAGTTTTCTCCCATGCAGACCTCTACCACAGTGCTGCTAAATATTAAAATCAGCATTTAGAAGATGGCGATTTAAGATCCTGTTAACGTTTCCTTAGCAACAGAGGTTTATCTTGAAAAGGGGGGCCGCGGGGAGACGGACGGGGGTATGGGAGGAAACATTTTATTCCTCAGGAATTCTACAGGTGAAGCACTAAATTATTCACATAAATATTACTGTATTTTCTTAAGTTTTAATTGATGCTGCATAAATATTTCACGCTATAAAGCTTTATATACGAGTGTCGTTTATATTTTTAATATATTGTTGGAGTTAAATCACCAGATTCAAAGTGGTGACAGAGTGGACTTGACTTCCTCTCACAAGCCAATGTGGTGATTATTTTACTGAAACACCACAACACCAAGTGTCTCATCATTGAACAAGATGGCAGTAAATATTCCACAAAACCAGAGAGCAATGATCAATGTGTGAATAATGTACAGTTTCTTTGATGGAAACAAAAAACCTAAACATTACAGTATTTACAAGATATACTTAAATTATAGCAACAGTAAATAATTATAATAAAAAAATATATATATTTTTTAATAATTAAAGATCCAAGGTATTGAATTTGAGATATATCTCTAGATAGCTTTAATCTAAACACAATAGTGTGTACGTACAGGAATTTTAGTCAAATATTTCAGTGAGTAATTTTAAAACTGCCAAAACACAGAATTCATTAATAATAATAAAAATCCAGACAGCAATCTAATAATATGTTCATCTTTTTGTCAACTCTATACCTATTCCTCTTTCTGTATCAGTATAAAACTCTAATACATTGCTTATCTTTTACCCCCAGTGTGTATCTCTATAGAAAGGTTTGTTGCTACTAACCCTGTAAATAAAGAGAATGGAAAAACTGATTTATCACTGACATAATGCCAAGCCCTGATCAAAAACTCACCTCAAAGACACAAAGCTCATGATGAAGGGAGACCTGGGGTTCAGCGAGACTTTGGGCTCAGCTGAGATCTAATTAGATGTTGGTGCTATACTTCAGAGGCAAGGAATAACATCCATATTGGTTCAGGCCTTTTAAATCATAAATCACATCATCATTAGAAACAAAGTGCCGGAGAGAAGACACGCTGATACACATCACAGCATCTTGAGAAAGTACCATACCATAACCAAACCAAACCTTTTTATTATCCAATGCTAGCACAAAATACACTGTGCCCCTCTCTCGATTCCTTTCTTGTCTGGCTACAGTTCATTTTACAAGTTAATGTCTGATGTTTAATGTTAATGTCTGCTTTCACCCCTCACCATAAAGCCTGGCACATATCTCAGTACAACAGGAGAAAACAGGAAAATTGGTCAATACCTTCTCCTCCAGCTGGTTAAAGACGAACTCAACGACGACATCATCCTCGAAGCCGAGGATCTCCGTGACTCGCTGTGTGATCCACGGCTTGATGACCTCCAGGTTTACCTTGGTCATGTCCACCTACGATTTTTCATTTAAACCAAAACCATAAATAGTGTTTTCTTTCTTACCAAATCTACATTTGTGCTGATAATTTATTCAAAATTTTTAAACAAATGCTTAAGGCTTTTTAAGGCTTGTACCTTTTTCTCCAGACATTCTGCAAACTTCAGCTGCTTCAGCAACTTCTTGTGCTTGTTACTGAAGCGGTTATCTTGCTCCGCGCTGGTGCCCTGAAAAACAAAGCACCATTAATTATTATTGATAAACAATAAACTGATGAAAAACACAAAAATGACATTAGAGTTAAACAGCTACAACAAAAAGTGCAACCTGGGTCATATCTTACTCATGTACTTCATTGTTATAACATTGCTGGTTTACATGGAAATGATTATATTAACAGACCTGAATGATTCACATCCACCAAGTAACATTCAATGCAATTTCAGTATCTCCACCAAATCATCATATAATTGGACAATATTTTGAGTCAGACTGTAAAACACACCTGCTAAATAAAATAAAAACAATCAGACAAGAATATTTAAAGATGAAGTATAAAGTTTTTTTTCTTTTCAATACAACACATGATGCCCATTTTTCTAGAAAACAAGCTTTACCTGAGAGGAGCCTTAATAAAGAATGGGCCTGGAAAGTAATATCTCAACAAACCCCATCCCTACATAGCGTTTTTCCACTGACGTGGATTTTGTTGTTCGTTTAATTGACGTCATCGTCGATGTCTATATTCATACACAAGTTTCACATCCAATATTCAAGTCATTTCACATACACAAGGCAGTGACAACTTTCGCATCTCCAATTCACCTAACATGCATGTCTTTGGACTGTGGGAGAAAACCAGAGCACCCGGAGTAAACCCACGCAAACACAGGGAGAGCATGCAAAATTCCCAGGTCCAATAACGTGGAACCGGCACCGTTCTGATCTTAGAATCAAATATTGAACCATTCGGAGCCTTTCCACCAACAAAAATAGGCTCCACATCTAAAACAGTACTGAAAAATAGTAGGTTTTACAGCACAACCGTGACAGCGTGTCTATTTGTACAAGAACAGTCTTCTACATCTTATAGACAAAATATCAATAACAACAGCACAAACATTTGCAAGAAGTTTATATACGCCACCATATTCTCACTTCTGTTTACTACAGCTGTGCAACGCCCCCAATTGGTTTTACTGAAACTGGTGGAAACGCTGGCCGGTTTATTGAAAATCACCAATGTTCTTAAAAAGCATAAACCGAACAGGTTCAAGAACCAGCATGGTATGTCCTCACGATTCACGCTGAAGTACCAACTATTCTTTGGTTCGCAAAATGATCAACTTTTCGGGTTATGGAAGTTATTTTTGTTGGTGGAAAAGCACAGTACAGTTAAAAATTAGGTTCATAAACCGGATCAGTGCTGGTTCCATGCTGATCACAAACACAGGACACTGTACAGAATGTAGTGAAATGCTTTTTATTGAAGGAACAGTTGAAGTATGGAGCCCCTGAAGTAAGAACATTAAGGACCTTGCTCAAAGACCCAAATGCAGAAGCTTGTGGGACTTGAACTGCCAACATTCAGATCAGTAACCCAGAGCCTTTAACCACTGAGCCACCACTGCCCTTAAATACATATGAAAATTAAAAAATAATTACAAATTTAGATGAAATATAGGTGGCAGAATGGTGCAGTGGTAGTGCTGTCGTCTCACAGCAAGAGGGACCTGGGTTCGATTCCCAGGTGGGATGTCCCAGGAAATCTGTGAGGAGTTTGCATTTTCTCCCTGTGTTTGTGTGGGTTCCTCCGGGTTCTCTGGTTTCACCCAAAGTCCGAAGACATTTACGCTGGGTAAATTGGAGATGCTAAAACGTCTAGTTCTAAGCCAGAAAGGGTGAGGATTGCATCAGGAAGGGCATCCAATGTAAAACATATACCTAGACGTAATTCGATAGACAAGCTGTGGCGACCTCTGATGGCTCGCAAAAACCAAAAAATTACAAATTATAATAATCCTAACAATTATAATAGTGTTCCTTGAACTTTGTGCTCGGGCCTAATAATACAGACGTTCCTGAATAGTCCAAACCGTACTGACCACGTGACTTAACGCGACTTAGATAAGTGATATTAAATAAATTATAATTATTTAATACAAAACCTAAAGTAATATCAATTTAACAGATAAATTCTATATAAAATAAGAAAATTAAATAACTAATTAGTTAAATAAATGTGTTTTCTTGTGCAGCTGAAACCCAATGTGATGTCACAGTTAGCATCACATACAGCAAACGTTAAAACCCGATGTATAACAACTAATATTATAATAATTTAAACATTATATTATACAAGACCTAATTTATTATATATACATATTACGTGTAAAATAATGTGTTTATTTTAAATTATAATGACAGAAAAAAACCAGCGCTAAGTTAAATGCTAACGAATCTCGCGCACCTCGCCGCCATCTTGTCTGAAACCCGTTCTGTAGTGAATCTCCTCAAAAATACACCGCGGATTATACCCCAGATATTATAACCTTCACCAAACACACACACAAACACGCACTAAATATGAATAGTACACAAGAAAAAGATAATTTATGTTTTACTTACGCGGAAAAACCCCGCGTCCATTTTATAACAGTGCAAATCGAACGATGGTGCGTGCAAAGAGAAGCTAGGACATCCCACAATGCACTTCGGCGTCCCCTCAGAGCGATCGGGTCTACTTCCCGGTGAGTGCGCGCGTGCGTGCGCGCGTACGCGACGACGTCATAAAATAGCGTAATGGCGGCTTTGAACTAGTTTCGTCACTTTATTTTCTTTACAAACTTTCATTTTTTTCTGTATAGAATCAAATATTTCAACAAAAATACATTAATTCATGTATAACTAAAGAAAAATGTCTGTATGTCAGTAAATAAAGCAACACGTCACACGAGCAGACACTAACATAATGAAGTACACATTTTTATTTTATACTTTTATCTATAATTCAGTACAGAATGGTTTTAGAGTTACAAAAATGTTTCCAAAAAGATATAATATTGTGAGAAAGTTAATAAAGACGCTATCTTAAATAACTTAACAGATACGCACCATCATGGCGTTATGATGATTGGCTAAAAAAATGAGCCGGCTTTCTCAAATGCTCTCTGTCTCGTGTTGCTTGTAGCTGTCTGGCCCCTGACCGGAAAGTCCCTGGTTTGAGTCCAAGTACTGACAAATCAGGGCTTGGTGTCCTTGGGCAAGGCACCTAACCCCAGTTGCTCCCTGAGCGCTGTGCTGGCTGCTCACTGCTCACTTGACCAGTGTGTGTGTTAATGTGTGTGTTTCACTGCACGGATCTGGGTAAAATACAGAGGACCAATTCCGCTGTGTGCAAACATAGTGGCAAAATGTATCACTTTCACTTGGTGTTGGTGCCAATTGATTTGATTTTCCATATGTTGGTTATTTTACCATCCCCATAATGCCCAGCGCCATTCTGGACTTCACGTTACAGGCAAAAGTTGCAGAATTTGTTACTTAACATCCCAAATATTTAAGAGCCAACTTGCACAATATGTCAACTTGCCAGTATGTCGTCCGTGTTGGTCATTACTTTTGAGACACCAGCTTCTCTGATTCTTTTCGTGATGTGGTCAATAAGATGACGTCATCAGCATACCTGGTTCTTCTACCAATCATTAATCCTCCTATTGATCTTCGTAGTGGTTACCTCATCACTTGTTCTCCTTAGATATTGAACAGATATGGTGAGAGGTTATATCTCTACAGATTCCTTTTGTGATGCTGAACCATGCTGATGTGTGATTGGCATTACTGCTGTACATTGTTGACAGATTTCTGAGCAATTGCATCAGGTGTGAGAAGAAACCCATCTCAATCATATTTATCCACGGTTGTCCATGATATACCATGTCGAATACCGTTGTGAAATCAATGAAGCCAAAATACAGAGCCTGGTTTACTTCTCTTCTTTTCTCCAGTATGATATGAGGTCTGAGATCTGATCCCTTGTACCTTCACCTAAATCCAACTTGTTCTTGGGCAATCTCTCCTTCAATCTTGATCTTCATCCTATTCAAGGCATGACTGCGATTAAAATTCTCCCTGGGGTTGCACTGGGGCTGTGAGTTGCCACGTTTGTCTGTCTATGAGTCACTGGGGGTCTGTTCCCATTTAGCCTAATTAGTGTGTGTTTAAATCAGAGGCAGAAATGGGGTTTGGTGCATGTACATTTTGTGTGTTTTATATGTGTTTAATGTTTTTTAATATTTAACATGCTGAGGACAACTGAGGACAGTCATTTCCCATTGGGACCAGTAGCGTTCGTGTCCCGCTTCCTTTAAATAGCACTGCCTCTTCCCAGACTGTGTTTTTGTTGTTAGTCTTCAGTGTTTTCTTGTAAAAATAAATCTCCCTGCACTTGTTATTTTTGTGGGGGATGACAACACCGTCCAGTGCCAGTCTGTCTGTTTGTTGCTTTCTTTACTGACATTGTTTGGTATTATTGTTTTGTTGTAAATATAAAACAATTCTGTACCGATGGATTAATGTAAACATCTCGAACCCAACACTGTTAGCAATGTCAACAACTATCCTCAAATGAAGCAGGATTAGTGACTAGTAGGAAGTAGTGACTAGATGTTGTGATGGTCTTCCTCTTATTCTGATGAATCCACAGACATCAGACACAACTCACACTGAGTCAGTTCATCCTCTGAGGTTCTGAGCATGCTCAGACAGATGCCAGTGAATGTGCTGTAAATCAAACGTGGAAGCACAGAGTTGTAAATCTACCGTACATGTGTAAAAGTGATGAGGCAATAATTGTAATATTGATCTGTGATCAGTGATAATCTGATCTCTCGATGATGTAAACACTTTTCTTTAACCAAGTGAGAAATTCACAGTAATACCAGCAGCACTGTATAAAGAGTGGGTGGCACGGTGGCACAGTGGATGGCGCTGTCGATCTACAGGATATAAATTTCTGTGTGGAGTTTGCATGTTCATGCTGGTTTTCTCTGGGTGCTTCGGGTTTCCTCCCGCATTACAAAGACATATGTGTTAGATTGATTGGTGTCTCTGAAGTGGCCCTAGTACGAGTGCCCTAGTATCTAATTGCCCCCTGCCTAGGGTTGTTCCTGTTCCTTCTCAATACACCATTCCCTCAATAAAGTGTTCTAGACTGAGTTGACTCCATGGGGCTGCAACAGGTGACAAGAGATAGGTATGCTCAGTCGGGTCCCCGGTTCGATTCCCAGTACTCCCAAGTCATGATACGGCTGAATTGCCCTAGGACAAGGCACCTAACCTATTGGAGGCTGCTCACCGCTCCAGGAATGTGTGGTCACTTCACTAGTGTGTGTATATATGTGTGGTCACTGCATGAATGGGTTTAATGCGGATGACCAATTCCACTGTGTTCACTTTTTCACTTTCATTTCATGGAGCACACATGTGAAGCCAACATGAGGACGGTGAAAGACATGGCAGGTAAGACAGGAATACAGCGCTGCACCGTCTTCAACTCTTCATCAGACATGAATCCTCATCCCTGATTGTAAATGATTTTCCACAGAATCCACTGTCACGTTCACAGTTCTCAATGACATCATCGGTCAAGGACGTGCGTCCAGCTTCGTCTTCATGGTCAGAGTGAGGTCACAATGTAGTCTCAGTATGGTCCGAGTGTAGTCCCAGTGTGGTCAGAGTGTGTTCAGAGTGTAGTCCCAGTGTGGTCAGAGTGTAGTCCCAGTGTGGTCAGAGTGTGTTCAGAGTGTAGTCCCAGTGTGGTCAGAGTGTGGTCAGAGTGTAGTCCCAGTGTGGTCAGAGTGTGGTCAGAGTGTGGTCCCAGTGTAGTCCCAGTGTGGTCAGAGAGTGTTCAGAGTGTGGTCCCAGTGTGGTCAGAGTGTGTTCAGAGTGTAGTTCCAGTGTGTTCAGAGTGTGGTCCCAGTGTGGTCCCAGTGTGGTCAGAGTGTGTTCAGAGTGTAGTCAGAGTGTAGTTCCAGTGTGTTCAGAGTGTGGTCAGAGTGTGTTCAGAGTGTGGTCAGAGTATGGTCAGAGTATGGTCAGCTCGTCCATGTCATTATCGATGACCGTAAAAGCGTCTCTGTGTGTGAGAAGTGTGTGTGTGTCTTCATCACTGTTCACTTTCTCTCTTCTGTGTTGTTTCACTAGAATCCTGATCTCCTCCTTAGCCTCGTTTATCATCTGAGTGTGTTCTGTCCATCTGAGGATGAATCCTACACACACACACACACACACACACACACATCAAAGAAAAAGCAAGAGATGTTTATATAAGTCTATCTATCTATCTATCTATCTATCTATCTATCTATCTATCTATCTATCTATCTATCTATCTATCTATCT
>JAOUQV010000002.1:15894924-15903382 GCA_028565295.1 Aspidoras spilotus | reverse complement strand
GCAGTTGGGGATTGGGTGCCTTGCTTAACAGCACTTCAGCCATGACTTGCCTAGAGCAGGGTTTGAACCAGCGATCTCTTGGTCCCCAGCCCTTTAACCTATCCATTAAGCCACGGCTGAACCCAAACAATGCTATCAATCAACTCTACCAATCTATCAGAGTACACACACACACACCCATTCAGACACTAAGGGCCACTTCAGAGAAAATAATTAACCTACCATGCATGTCTTTGGAATTTGGGAGGAAACCGGAGCACACAGAGAAAAGACGGACAAACACAGGGAAAAAATGCAAACTCCACACAGAAATTTCCTGAGTCGTCGAACCTGGGGATCAAAAGAAATTTCTGTGTGGAGTTTGCACGTTCCCCGTGTTCGTGCGGGTTTCCCCCGGGTACTCCGGTTCCCTCCCGCATTCCAAAGACATGCATAATAGGTTTACTTGGTGTCTCTAAATTGCCCGTTAGTGTGTGATTGTGTGTGTTCCCGATGATGGATTGCCGCCCTGTGTGGCGTGGTTTGTTTATGCCCTCGAGCCCAGAGTTGCAGGGTGGGCGCAGGCTTCACCGTGACCCTAAAACTAGGATTAAGCGGGTATGGAAAATTAATGAATGATTGCAGGTTTTACTGAGGATCGTTGAGAATCGGATAGAGTTCTTCTGGAGACTTGAATGAGGCATTTGTTTATTTTGTTTTGGGGCAAAAACCACGTAGCCTTTAATTTTTTAATTTTTTGGGGGGAAAAGTTTGTAAATTAGTGAAATTTGGAGGGAAAAACAACAGGATGCTAAGACTTTTGTACCGTACTGTGATAACGAATGATGCACGCCGTGTTTCCGTGGACCGGAAAAAGAATCACTAGCATCTTGTTGTGTGGAAGGTGATTATTTTTTCCCATAACAGAGCAATCTGGAGTGTTTTATTCCATTTATATCACAGCGGTTTCTCCAGTGATGCTAATGTTATTAATGTGATAATAATAATAATAATTTACAACAGACTTTTCATTCTTTTATAGATAATTAATGCAGAAGAGTCATAAAATAAGCATCGCTCATACTTTAGCAGCTATAAACGGTCGTACCTTTACTAGATTCCCTTATTTATGTTAAATATACACTCACTTTATTAGGTACACCTGGTCAATTACCTTTTCAACACAAATATCTAACTGTCCAATCACATGGCCACAACGCAATGTATTTAGTCGTGTATCATCCGAATGGAGAACACATGTGATTTAAGTGACTTTGAATAACATGGCATGGTTGTTGGTACCAGGAGTATTTCAGAAACTGTTGATCTAACTGGGATTTTCACACACAACCATCATCTAGTGTTTACAGAGAACGGTCAGAAAAAGAGAAAATATCCAGCGAGGGACAGTTGTGTGGATGAAAATGACCTTGGAGGTCAGGGGAGAATGGACAGACTGGTTCGAGATGATGATAGAAAGACAACAGTAACTCAAATAACCACTGGTTACAACCAAGGAATGTAGAACACCGTCTCCTCTGTTGAAATTATGCCATGAGGGAGTAAGGAAGTTCCGATGGTAAAAATGGGCCCACCATTTACTAGCAAGGTGTACCTAATAAAGTGACCAGTGAGCAATACAACGTACTGTCCAGAGCTGCAGTGTGGATTTATTAATCAATTCATCGTCTGACCAATCAATAGTAATGTGGTATAAATATTATATACTTTATATAGATCCTACAGATTTCCCAGGCTTCTTACAGTACGGAAATAAGACATTAGGGTCAGGTGACTCACCAGCCGTGGACCTGATGGTAGAGGTGACGGTGGACGAGCTCATGGAAGGCACACACTCATCGTCCTGCGAATATCCGGCTTGGATGGCTCGCAGGTAGCTGTGGCTGCGGGTTCGGAAGCAGCCTGGTAAATCCAGCGCCTCCATGGCCTGCGACTCTACCTCGCTGAACACTGACTCGCACACAGACTCGAACTGACCGTTCATCTCGGCTTCACTCACCTGAAAATGACCAGAATGCAACAAAGGGGAATGAATTGATCCAGGTGTTTCTGTACTGTGCATAGCAACCTTTATAACCGTGTCCTTCCTTCTGCCGACCAATGACTATCTGTTCTTACAGAGAACATCCTCGGTCTGTCTTACACTCTGGTGCTTGAAAGTTTGTGAACCCCCTGTATTTCTGCCTAAATTAGCGCAAAAACATCTGGAAAAAAATACAATTGTTCATTCATTCATTCATTCATTCATTCATTCATTCAATATCTTCGACTTAATCCACAGGGGTTGCATGCCAGCCGGTGCCCATCCGGCAACTCTAGGCGAAAGGCAGGAACAGCAGGACAACAATTACCCTAAAATGCATGTCTTTGGAATGAAAGTGAAAGTGAAAGTGATACATTTTTGCCACTATGCTTGCACACAGCGGAACTGGTTCTCTGCATTTAACCCATCCGTGCAGTGAAACACACAAACACACACACACTGGTGAACTGAGCACACGTGCCCGGAGCAGTGAGCAGCCAGCACAGCACCCTGGGAGCAACTGCAGGTTAGGTGCCATGACTTGTCGGTACTTGGATTCGAACCAGGGACCTTCCAGTCGCAAGGCTGGTTCCTTAGCCACAAGCCTATGCGGGAAGAAAGTGGTCGTATCCTCTGAGTGTCAAAAGTATATGAACTTTTAGAATGATCAGATAATGTGAAGGTGAAACTTGTGTCAGGTGTAAATCAGTACGATGACAATAAGATGTATGTGTGTGTATCCTCTGTAATTTAAGGAAAAGTGATTCCCAATCACCGGCCACTTTATTAGGTACAACTTATTAGTAAACATTTGGACCAATTTTTCCTTTCGAAACTGCCTTAATTTCTGTTGAAAGCGAAAGTTATTTATTTGCCACTATTCCTACACACAGCGGAATTTGTCCTCCGCATTTAACCCATCCGTGCAGTGAAACACACATATACACACACTGGTAAAGTAAGCACACGTGCCCGGAGCAGTGAGCAGCCCTGCACAGCGCCCAGGGAGCAACTGGGTGTTAGGTGCCTTGCCCAAAGGCACTTCAGCCGTGACTTGGCATTACTGGGAATCAAACCAGGGACCTTCCGGTCGCAATTCTGGTTCCTTAACTACAAGCCTACGACTGCCCCTACGAGAGATGACGATATTCTACATTTCTTGCTTGTAACCAGTGGTTATTTGAGTTACTGTTGTCTTACTATCATCTAAAACCAGTCTGTCCATTCTCCTCTGACCTCTCACTGATATCAACAAGGTCATTTCCGTCCACACAAATGTCCCTCATTGGAGATTTTCTCTTTTTCTGACCATTCTCAAATGGTTGTGTGTGGAAATCCCAGTAGATCAACAGTGTCTGAAATACTCAGACTAGCACCGTTTGGTACCAACAACCATGCCAGGCTATTCCAAACTGATCCATTCTTCAGTCATTTGTACTGACCTCATCTACGTGACTATTGAACCTTTGTTTTATCCTCGGGGTCAAACGTATTCCGTACTGAACCAGCGATGATGTCGTTTACTGTGAGCTGACGAGGTTTAAAGGCTTTATCCAGCAAAAGGAAAAGACTCAGTAATGATCCGATTTAAAGTTATCCTCGCTTCCGCGTCGCCGGTCATCACCACGGTGTTAAATCTTCTGATTTATCGATATCTAAAATCTAAAGCCCGCCCTCCAAATGGCTGGTATTGATCGCGGTCAGTGCGTCCTTAAGATTAAGATAAGATACGACTCCGCAACTCGGCACCTCTGCGGCTTGTTAAAGGACAAAACGTTCCGCGCTGGAACACGGCGGAAATCTGAGATTGTGGAGATTGGTAAATGTTCCTGTACTTACGAGACGCTTATCAGTGGGTGTTTTCTGATTAGCTTAGCAGACGCGGAATGCCATAATGAATTTTACTGAGAAAGATGCGGACTTTACAGATTTGTATCTATTCAACACTGATCCGAAATAAGAGATGGAGTGACATCTTCCTTGTCGTAAGTATGGATTAACTCTGCTTCCAATCATTCCAAGACAAAACAGTGTGTAAATCCACACTTCCCAAAAGAAGGTTAGTAAATGCCTTGGAATTCATGGTGCTCCGCAAAGGACCGGAATTCTAACCAGTCCAACTTTGCCTACTTCTGGCAAATAAGCTCCAAATTCCCTCCAACTCTGACCTGGATGCTGAGTGACATGTCTGATAGCCTGCTATGCAACCCGTAACCACTAGGAACCAGCCTGGAAACGCAACTGCCCGAACCAGAGCTATCACAACATGGCCGCCGTAGGTCATTTTCAAACACCACAATGCCCACAGTCACCTGAATACTAATTGGTCCATATGAATCCTATGAATCTCATTAGTCCCGTAGTTCACAGTTCATATACGGTGTGTGTTTTGCAGTTGTTCTCTGTAGAGTTTTGACACTATTAACAGTTTGTTAGTGTATGCTACTGTGCCAGTTCCTTGTGGATTTACATGTTTTTTAGGGACGTACCATCTGAAAATGTCAAAGTCTGGACAAAATGTGAAAAAGAAACGTGGACAATTGTACACATTTGACCTCAAGCTTGACCAGATTGTCTCTGTCCTAGAAATAGATCAATTCATTCATTCATTCATTTTCAATACATGCTTAATCCTAGATTTAGGGTCATGGGGAAGCCAGTGCCCACGTGGCAACTATGGGCGCAAGGGCAGGAACAACCCTAGACAATCCATCATAGGGCACACACAATCATACACACATTCACACATTAATGGGCAATTTAGAGACACCAATTAACCTAACATGCATTAGAAACCCCCCAAAACCGCCCCAAAGTTAGTTTGGGGATCACCGCCCCAAACTAACTAAGTAATAAAGCAAGAAGGAGTTCGGTAAGAGGTGACCAAGAACTCAGTGGTCACTCTGATATGGATACAGATGGAAGAGCACGTCCAGAATGTCAACCATCACTGCAGCAATGACCCAATCTGTGGGCTAGATAACAGAGTGACCGCCTCTAAAAGTCTCTGGACAAATGAAACCACTGGACACCACTGTTGCCATAGAGCCCAGTTTCAGCTGCGCTATCTGACCTTCTGTATGTGAACTGGTGGATTCAATCCGACATGGTTGGAGAATTGAGTACGCACCTGACTGACTTGACTGACACAGCTGGCTTGACTCAGCGTACTAACTGCCCTCATGTAACTCTGGTTCCTTGAGCGGAATTTGGGCGAGTTGTAATTGGGTAATGGGTCCAGCATGATACCCGGGTGGATCTCCCGTGACGCCTGCAGATGACTGAACAGAGAGAATCAGAAAGATTGATTAGTTGAGTTTCCACTTAAAGGTGTTTCTATTTCTTTCCAAGAGAATGTCCCTTCAAGAATAGAAATACAAATGTGTGTGTGTGTGTGTGTGTGTAAAATATATTCACCTTAAATCTGCAGCAAAGTTGGTGAGGTACTTCACCATGTCACTGTTCGAAGACTTATCCAACCGGTATGAGCTGTATTTGGAGAAAAGAAACAAAACGGGTTTAGAATAGAATAAAAAATAAATACAGAACAAAAGAAATGAACAAGTGCGTCGAGTGTGTGTGTGTGTGTGTGTCGAGTGTGTGTGTGTGTGTGTGTGTAAAAAAGATGATTTATTCAGTAATAACACTGGGATGTGTTTATAACGGAGATATTATAGATATCTGTCATCCTACAAATCCAACATGATCCACAGAGCAGAGCGCGGAAACACTCCGAGTGACCATAAAACATCTGCGGGCTCTGGATGACCCTGAGTGACCTCTCGGCCTGTAATTCACCTATTCTCTCTCTCTCTCTGTCTTTCTGTCTCTCTCTCTCTCTCTCTGTCTTTCTGTGATGCTAACTAAGACTCAGAGTCGTATCCATGCTTTATCAGTACATCACACTATCGACAGAATGTTCTCCACAAACTGGTCATGATTTTCAGTAACCTGAACCCCACTGAGCTCACACACACATATACATACACACACACACACACACACACACAACACATCCCCAAAAAGTCATTATGAGAAACCAAAAAGCGAAATACCTCACACACACTGGACTGTAACAACAAAACAAACTCCAGTCTTATCTGAGTTTACAGAGAGACTACACACTGGCTGATTACCTGACTGACGTTACACACCACAGACTGAGGAAAACACTGACCAAGTACAGACTGAATGACCACAATCTGTCAGTGGAAACGGGTCGAACCAGACAGTGCTGAACCCCAAGAGAGAGCAGAGGGTGCTGTCACCGTGAAAGCGCAGAGTTGGAGACGGAGCTGCACTTTTTTTGTTGCATGACATCCTTGCGGAGTGTGTCAATGACTGCCAGTGTCTTCCCCATGATTGTGTAACCTACTGAACAAGACTAAGGGACCATTTTAAACACTTAGAGGGAGAGAGAAAGAGAGAGAGACAGTAACAGAGAGAGACACACACAAACAGAGAGAAAGGGAGGGAGAGAAAGAGAAACAGAGACAGAAACCGTGACTGAGAGAGAGACACACTCAGACAGAGAAGCACAGAGAAAGAGAAAAAAAGACGGAGAGATAGAGAGAGATACACAGAGAGAAAGAAACAGAGACAGAGAGATATAGAGACACACAGAAAGAGAAACAGAGAGACAGAGAGAAACAGAGACAGAGAGATAGAGAGACACACAGAAAGAGAAACACAGAGAGAGAGAGAGAAACAGAGACAGAGTGATAGACAGACATAATGACAAAGAAACACAGAGAGAGAGAAACAGAGACAGAGAGATAGAGAGACAGAGACAGAGAAACACAAAGAGAGAGAAACAGACACAGAGAGATGAAGAGACACACATACAGAGAGACACACATACAGAGAGAAACAGAGACAGAGAGATAGACACACAGTAAGAGAAACACAGATAGAGAGAAACAGAGACAGAGTGATAGAGAGACAAAGAGACAGAGAAACACAAAGAGAGAGAGAAAAAGAGAGACAGAGAGATGGAGAGACACACATACAGAGAGAAACAGAGACAGAGTGATAGAGAGACAAAGAGACAGAGAAACACAAAGAGAGAGAGAAACAGAGACAGAGTGATAGAGAGACAAAGAGACAGAGAAACACAAAGAGAGAGAGAGAGAGAAACAGAGACAGAGAGATGGAGAGACACACATACAGAGAGACACACATACAGAGAGAAACAGAGACAGAGAGATAGAGAGACAAAGAGACAGAGAAACACAAAGAGAGAGAGAGAAACAGAGACAGAGAGATGGAGAGACACACATACAGAGAGAAACAGAGACAGAGTGATAGAGAGACAAAGAGACAGAGAAACACAAAGAGAGAGAGACACACATACAGAGAGACACACATACAGAGAGAAACAGAAAGAGAGTGAGTGTGAATGAGAAAGCAGCTTCGGAGGGAACCCGGGCCAGATATCGCCTCTTCACCGCTTTCAGATCCTCGCCCTCGCCACGTGGCACAATCGATCCTGCTCAAGTCCTTTTCTAACTCTCTGTGTGTGTGTGTGTGTGTGTGGGATGTTAACCTTTCCACATAGTCGTTCATACTGCGGTCAGTTCTGAATGGTTCAAGTGTGATTAGAAGATGGAAGGAGTCTCCAGTGTCAGGGTCAAGCTCAGGGTCAAGGTCAAGTGTAATAGAAGCCTGTATTTGTCGTACATTATTGCACAGGGAATCCCCGGATATCCCCGATTTTTAGGAGGTTAGGGGGCAATGTGCAAGGACACAGCAACTCCCTGAAGCATGAAGATGAACACAGGGGGACATGCACACTCCAGACAGAAGTTTCCCTAGTGAGGTGACAGCACTACCCACTGCCCCACCATGCCACCCTGTTATTGCTATTACTGCCATAAATACCATAAAATAAAAAAGATATAATTTAAATGTTATTCATTCATTTACTTCCACTGCTGACCCAGTGCCCACCTACCAACTCTGGGCACAGGGGCAAGAACAACCCTAGACAGTGTGCCAATCCATTGTAGGCACACAGTCACACTCACATTCACATACTAAGGGACACTTTGGAGACACCTATTAACCTTCATGTCTTTGGAATGTGTGAGGAAACCGGAGCCCCCGGAAAATACCCCCCTTGCAAGAACAAGGGAAGAACATGCAACCTATACTCAGAAATCTCCTACCTGGGATCGAACCCGGGTCCCTCTTGCTTTAAGGAGACAACACTACTTACTGTTCCACCGTCCCTCTTGTATGTTCCATTTTTTTTTTCATTAACAGACACTTCTATTATTATAAGTAGAGGGCGATTCAGTAGAAAGAGGCCCCGGATATTCTGTAAAATATTAGATAAATAATAGAAACTTGTTATGAAGTTGGGGACAAAGGGAAAAGACAGATGCCATTCGGTGTCCCTGAAGCTGAGAAGGTTGTGGGTCTTGCTGAATTTCA
>JAOUQV010000002.1:15663488-15674260 GCA_028565295.1 Aspidoras spilotus | reverse complement strand
GAAAAAAACATCAATCACACACCACCTCTCTAACCCTAAAAAAACATCAATCACACACCACCTCTCTAACCCTAAAAAAACATCAATCACACACCACCTCTCTAACCCTGACCCGAAAAAAACATCAATCACACACCACCTCTCTAACCCTAACCCGAAAAAACATCAATCACACACCACCTCTCTAACCCTAACCCTGGACTCAACCATGAACTGAACCACAAATTTTAACAAGAATTCATGAAATTCACTAAAATAAATATATTTTAATTATAAGAAGTTTGAGGTTTCCACCTGAATTTTGTGAATATAAAATTAATCTTTTACGTTTTATTTTTAATCAAAATGAACTAGTTTAATTACAAAAAACTCTCACTAACTAGCAGATGGTGCTAATAATTTTGCCCATGACTCTATTTACCCGAGAACTTTTACACGTTTCTGAGTAAATAATGATTTATTCATGAATCAATTTGCTGCTCGTTCTTGTCTCTAGATTCTGACCTTCTGCCTGACGGTGCTGAGTCGCAGGTTCGAGTTCCAGGCGGACGCCTTCGCTCGCTCAATGGGCCGATCGACTGAACTCTGCTCCGCCCTCATCAAGCTGAACAAAGACAACCTGGGCTTCCCTGTAGCTGATTGGCTCTTTTCCATGTGGCACTATTCCCACCCACCGCTGCTGGAGCGACTCCGAGCCATCAGAGACATGAAGAAACATGACTGATGGTTGTGACACTGTGGTGCGACACGTTCAACATCATTCGCATCTCACAGGAAGGGTCTCCGCATTCGCAGTTCACTCTGTGTGAAAGAAAGAAAATGTCTCTCTCGTGCTTTTGACCATTTGTTTCATCAGTTTTAAAAATTTTGATTGAATTCGAATTACATCCAATTTTCCAAATAATCCATATTTATAAAGCGCCTCTACACGGCGCCTCTACACGGCGCCTCTACACGGCGCCTCTACACGGCGCCTCTACACGGCGCCTCTCTAACACGTCCTTCTACCTACATTCTTTCACTTTTAATTTATTTCCTTTTCTGTAGAGATTTAAAAACAATATTATAAATATTGGTGTAAAACAATTGATTTTTTTACATAAATTTATTTTTAGTGGCTTTGATGATGATCACTGTATTAGGAACACCTGGCAGTGGGACAGTCTGCTGTTGTGTGGAATTGTTCATTGTCCAGCTGGAGGTAACGTTTTCCAGCTCTATGTAAACAGAGCGACTTTGACAGTAGACAGATGTTGTAGTAACACCTGCACTTGTGATGCGAGAGTGAGGGAAACTGGTGGAGCTGCTGCGTCAGACGTGGGTCAACTTGCATTAGGAGGTTTTTCTGTTTCCTGATGTCTGTGTGCTGCAATAAATCAAAAAGTGGACCAACTTGTTATTAGCATGGTGTTTCTAATCCAGTGATCGTTCTGTGTGTGGATTAAGAAATCGCATGTGTTTTTAAACGAATGAACAAATGTAAAGCATTAAAACAAACATCAGTGTAAAAATGTGTTTCATTAAAGTTGTTGACTCTTTTCCTGGAATTTAATTCATTTCCTGATGACGAACGATTCGACGACTAGAATAAGAGGCAACGGTTCCAGATTAAACATTAATGGAGTGTTTCGTGTGTGTGTGTGTGTGTGTGTGTGTGTTTTGTTAGATTGAGACATGTCCTGTAAATTGGACCACTCTGTGTTTGTGGTGTTGGTTTTGAAACGGTTCTGATTCTCATCAATAAAAACCCTTCATCACCGTTTTTCTCTGAGATTCACGGAAATTCATTAAAAAACACACATGAAACATCATGATTTTAATCTCAAATTACAAAATATACGCTGTACATAGCCTCTGTGGCCACTCCCATATGGGAGAGGTTAGAGTGTGTGATGTCACAGAGATCAAAGGTAGATTGTATAACTTAGGAAAATAACTGGTTTAATATTGAAATTAGTGTAACCTTAAATGTAATTGTGTAGAGATACTTGTCCTTTCTCAAACAAAATCATCATTTGACACCTTTACACAACACCCTTTACACAACACCTTTACACAACACCCTTTACACAACACCTTTCTCAAACAAAATCATCATTTGATCAATGACTTATTGATTTATTAATGGTTTTTCGAACATATTGAAAAGTCCACATTGAGATTTTAGTGAAATGTGTCTAGTGTTTACAGAGAATGGTCAGAAAAATAGAAAATATCCAGTGAGGGACAGTTGTGTGTGGATGAAAATGACCTTGTTGATATCAGTGAGAAGTTTATATAAATATAATATATCACTGTGTATTCTGATATATTCTACTGGTCCATGGTGATTAGTTTGTGAATCGTCATTATCAATATTCACGAGATACAACTAAAACCTCCAGCACTGTTATTTCTTAGATCTTGTTATTTCCAAACAGCCGACCTAATCTCCAAAATTTCCACCAATCCCCTTTGTGTTTTTTCAAATGTTGGATTTTGTCCTTGTTGCGACTGATCTCTCCTTCGAGACGCTGGACCTCCCTCTGATGCTGATAGATTTCTTCCTCATGATGTTTTCTCAGTGCAGCGATCTGTTCCTGCTCCTTCTTCCTACAAAGAGAGAGAATGCACAATTTCCCAATTCCCATAACGCGCTACTGTGTGAAATGTAAATAAATACAGAATGTTATGATGATGTCATATTTTATTAACCATACACACTCATATCAGAGATAAAGTGGCACCAGGGCTTTAAAAGTAGAATGAATATAATTATTGACAGGAACGGTGAAGTTCATGATATTTACAACTGATCAATCAATATTTCTTTACATTTTACACAACTGGGCCTTGATTTTGAAGATGTGGTCAATTTTGAACAGACAGAAAACAAGTGCACACCGTGTCCTGACCTGAAGTGTGTCTTTTCCGCTGCAGCCTGCCTCTTTCCAAATGCTCCTCCTGCATCCCTGATTGTTATTCCTGATCCTCCTTCTTTCCCTGCACCTTTCCCCAACTCCCCCAGCTTCAACATGGAACACAGAGAACATTATCTTACAGAGACACAGAGACTTATGTCAACAGTCAACAAGTTCCTCTGAGGTAAAGAACGGTGCAGAACTGCTTTCAGTAAGGGCTCATGGAGTGGCCAAGTCTCCTTGGAGCGTTCTGTGTATTTGCATACTCTCACCACTTCACACACATTTGCAAACTCTTTAAAACTGTTTAATTTGTTATACCCCAGATAAGGATGCGATTCCCTTCTGGGTCTGGTTTCTCTCAAGGTTTATTCCTTTTATCATTTCAGGGACTTCTTCTTTAGCCGCTGTCAGCATCTGGTTTGTTCATTAAAGATCAAAGTGATAAAAAGTAACTTGTGTAAACTTCCTTTGTTTAAATCTGTGACAATGTTCCGTTATAAAAAGCTATAAATATATTTTATATCTACAGTAAATATAGTTTAAATAGAGTTTGTACATTGAGAGTAGAATGATTTTAAACACGAAATTCAAGTAAAGTCTGACTTCAGTCTTTACCTCAGATTCGTCGAGATTATGACGTCATCTGTGATACGTTTAAAAGATTATTACATTTTTTTTTAATCATTTTTGAATAAAAATAAATAAATGGTTAAGTCTAGTGAATAAAAGATATTTACCGGTTCAGACAACGTCCGGGTATTGGGGATACAGATGTACCTCAGATTCTGTACAGAACATCTCCACATTGTAAATCCGCTCTGGACTCGCGCGTGTGTGTGTGTGCGTGTGCGTGTATGTAAACGATTATTACACCCTCCTTCACACACACACACACACACACACACAAGAGTGTGTATGAGTCAGAACGGAGTTATAATGTGGAGGTTTTCTGTACAGAATCTGAGGTATATCTGCATCCCAAATACCCGGATGTCTGAACCGGTAGATATTTCTTTCTTTATAATGTATAGTATATTTTTAAGTCATTTTTTTAAATATAAGTATCGTCTATTGTTTTTCGCTTTTGAATAATTTTATTGATCTCTCTTTATCTCTGTGCGTCTGATCATTTAAACATAGTTGTTCATTATTTATTTTAGTAGTGAATTGAATTTAATTGAATTTAATGAATAATAAATAAATAAATAAATAAATAAATAGGGACACATTGTTGAGTTACTGTTAACATCTGATTGTGAAATGTGTGAAATGATGGACAAATTCCAGCAGGGGGCAGAATTGTAATACAGACAGACAGACAGACAGACAGACAGATAGATAGATAGATAGATAGATAGATAGATAGACACAAACAGACAGACAGACAGACAGACAGATAGATAGATAGATAGATAGATAGATAGATAGATAGATAGATAGACACAAACAGACAGACAGACAGACAGACAGACAGATAGATAGATAGATAGATAGATAATGTTATCTGTGTTCCATGTTGAAGCTGGGGGAGTTTGGGAAAGGTGCAGGGAAAGGAGGAGGAGGAACAATCAGGGAGGCAGGAGGAGCCTTCGGAAAGAGGCAGGCTGCTGAGGAAGAGATGTACCTCAGGTCAGGTCACGGTGCACTCGTTTTCACACTTTTTGACTCACTGTATATTTGGATAATTTGTTTCTTGATTTTACAATTAATTCTCTCTGGTTGTAGGATGAAGGAACAGGAACAGATTGCCGCCCTGGGAAAATATCATCAAAAGGAAATCTGTAACCACAAGACAGAGAATGAACGTCTTCAGTCAGAGATTGGTCACCATGAGGATAAAATACCACAGTTAGATGATGAATGTGACTGGTGCAGGTGTATGAGATCATCGGGACACTTAGGCGAATCAGACAGCTAATAGATTTAATGGGTTCTTGTTATAATTAACAACATAAAACATAAATGTACTTGTATTATCCCCGCTTAAAATGTACCCATCCACATCCTAAATCCTTACCCACACCCAAACTCTTTTACCCACATTCTACTAAACCCTCCCAACACATGCAAAAATCCTGCCAACACCCTACTACATCCCACCCACCTCTATAAAACTAATGTCAATTTTAATTGCTCAAGTTTTTATTTAAAGTGTATTTTAAATATGGTCATTTATTTTATTTCTTTATTATTTTAATCTAACAGGAGTATTGTGTTATTATTATTATTATTATTATTATTTTGTGAGAATTGTGTCTGTCCTTGATTATATCTGTCATTTAATTTCGATTTATATTCAAGAGATCAAACCATTTGTATCGCATCATAAAAATAAACAAGTTTATACATTTAAACTATTATTAACACACCACATTAATAAAAACAAATACCAATAAATCGCTCGAGGAGTCTGAGGAACATTTTTCACACACACACACACACACCTGACTAAAAGAAACTGTCTCCCCCCGGCGCAGTTTGTAGAATGGTTTCTCCCTCTTTGTGTACATCCTCTCTCTCTCTCGCTCTCACACACACGCACACGCACACGCACGGGCACGAGTCTAAAAACGTCAAAACAGTTTGATAATGATCAGGGTTTTCAAGTCAAACCTGAGGAACGTCTGCATCATAAATACCCGGATGTGGTCTGAACAGGTAGATATGTTCCAATCCATAGCATCTAAAATATATTTTTTATTTTAAATGTCATAATTAAAAACATTTCAGTGCACTTTTATGTTTTTTAAAGCTGCGCAATACGTGCGCAGTTTAAACTCAGTTTATTGTCTCTTTATCTTGCTCATTTCTTTTTCTCTCTGCTTTAAAAATGTATAATTATTTGTGTAATTCTTTAATTTTAATGTAAACAGTAATTTATAAATAAACACTCGTGCGCTCAACGTCAGAGTAACTAGAGGCGTGAGCCGTCGTTCGGCCACGCCCACACACTGTGACGTCGCAGTTAAATTGCGCATATTAGACTTAGTCTTTGTGATAATATATCTCATTTTTAAAATTTTTATTCTTTGTTTAAAAAAGAGAAAACTGACGTTCGCTCACGTTTGTTGTGATAGAAGAGGTTGGAGATGTTGATGCTTATTATTATTTTACCTAATTTTCTGCACGTGTCTCCTGCTGCAGTTTTTCAGATATTGATGTGGGACAGACTCTAAATCGTCCTCATGATTGTGAAACGTGTGCTGGTTAATAATTAAGAGAAAAATCAAAGCATTCCTCTGCTACACTTTTGTATGTGTATTCTAAACTGTTGTACTTCGGTAAAACCTGAATGCAAATCAAATTACTGTCGGATCACGTGATTATTTCCACTTTCTACTTTCACTAGTTCATCACATGCATTTCTTGTAGGATAGGTTAGAGTGGATGATGTTTCACACACATTCTACGCTAAACAAATGTGTTATTATTTGTCTAATAGTTTTTCAAATTAATGATAATTATTTTGGGACCGTGTACTTCAAAATGGCCCATAGAGCTTAAGGTTAAATATAAAACAAGCAGTTTTTTATTTTATGTTCTCAAATAAACTAAGACTATGGCTTTGTCAGTCCTTAAATTTTAGTACTGTAACCATCCTGTCAATCTTGTCAGTTAAAGCAATAAGTGAAATATAGTATGTTTTATAAGTTATGAGCATTTGTTGTTATGTAAGTCTATGTTTATATTCAGTTGCCAGAATGTACCAGTGCACAGATATTTAAATTGTCATCTATTATGTTACTTACATAAGGACTGACTCACTCCTCACACTTCTGCCATATATACTACACACAGAGGTCCTTGGAAGGACAAAGACCGCATATTTGGTCTCAGCCCAACTGAACTGGGTTCAAAATTCTAGAGGGTGGGTCCTGACATAACCACATACCCCAAGCCCTGGCAAAGAACTGACTACAACCATAAAAATTGGCATGCTCCGGCATTCTGGCATGCATCATTGCAACACACTCACATTTTCTGCAAGAAATGCACTTTCTAGAAAGAATGATTCTAGTTCACCTATAATATTATTCTTGTGTTATTAACATTTAAAACATATTTATTAGCGATTGTCATGATTCATAAAATAAAACACACACACACAAAATGACTGTGTCTGACTGTTACATGTGCTGACACTGGAGACTCCTAAAAGTATTGTTAGATAGAAGCATTGTTACACAGTGAGTCTCTGTACCTCTGTTCTCTGTGTCTGTGTTCCATGTTAAAGCTGGGCGAGTTGGGGAAAGGTGCAGGGAAAGGAGGAGGAGCAGGAGGAACAATCAGGGAGGCAGGAGGGGCATTCGGAAAGAGGCAGGCTGC
This sequence comes from Aspidoras spilotus, assembly GCA_028565295.1. Lineage (NCBI taxonomy): Eukaryota > Metazoa > Chordata > Actinopteri > Siluriformes > Callichthyidae > Aspidoras > Aspidoras spilotus. Next base: position 15,667,031 of record JAOUQV010000002.1, on the reverse strand, counting down.
TGAGGAGGAGCTGTACTTCAGGTCAGGACACGGTGCCACTTTAGAGACACCAATTATGTATTATAAAAATGTCTTTGGAATGCAGGAGGAAACCAAATTACAACGGAGAAAACACACAAACATTGGAGAAAAGGTTCCCAGGTCGCCCCACCCATAAATCGAACCCGGGCAACACTATCATTGTGCCACACCCAAGACTTTATAATTTAATAAATGATTCCCTTTTTATGTAATACACTCTCTCTCTCTCTCTCTCTCTTTTTAAAGGAGGAAGGAGCAGGAGCAGATCGCCGCGCTGAAGAAACATCATCAGGAGGAAATCAGTCATCATAAGAAGGAAATTGAGCGTCTTCAAGGAGAGATCAGTCGCCATGAGGACAGAATGCAACAATTAAAAAAGCATGACTGAGTCTACTGTAAATGTCCACAGTACGGTTCACACGTGGCACATGGTCCGATATACCACGTAACAGCGTTGTTGTTGTAATTATTTGTGATTTGTGTTTTATTTGTTATAGAATAAAATAAATGACTTGAACTGATTAACATGATATTTATATTGTCTTTAATACGTCTCAGCTGTTTATAAAACATCATAATAAAATTATTACAATACACACAGCACACAAAGTATTGCAAAGCCTACACGCACAGGCCACTTTATTAGGTACACCGGTTCAGTTGCTTGTTAACACAAATATCTAATCAACCAATCACATGGCCACAAGTCAGTGCATTTAATCAAGTGGTCAAGACAACTTGCTGAAGAACACACTGACCATCAGAATCTAATAGAAATGTGATTGAAGTGACTTTGAATAGCGTGGCATGGTGGTTGGTACCAGACGCTGCTGTTGATCACAAACTGTTGATCTACTGGGATTTTCACACACAACCATCTCTAACAACTAACTTAACTAGTTAAGACAACTGTAGTGAAGCTTGAGCACTAATGTTCGAACAGCAGAATCAGCAGCTACCTTCAAACTCAACTTTTCTTACTCAACCCCCCCTCCCTCCAAAAAAAAAACCCACATGCATAATTACACAACAGTTTCTTGAGGATATTCTTGTTGGTTTCCTATTTATTCAGAATAAATTGTGTTTACTGATATTGTTTTAAAGCACTTTTGTAAGTCGCTCTGGACAAGGACATCTGCTAAATACTGCACATGTGAATGTAAATAAATAAATATAGCTTTTATTTTTATACACTTTATTTGGGGAAGCACGTTGGCACAGTGGATAGTGCTGTGGCCTCACAAGATCCCGGGTTCGGACCCTCGGGGCAACTCGGGAAATTCTGTGTGGAGTTTTCGTGTTCGCGCGAGTTTTCTCTCGGTACTCCGGTTTCCTCCAGCATTCCAAAGACATGCATGATAGGTTAAGCGGAGAAGCTAAATTGTCTGGTCCTAAGCCCGAAGGGGTAAGGGTTGCGTCAGGAAGGGCATCCGGCGTAAAACGTGCCAGATCCTACAGCTGAAAGATGAACAAAAAGATTGTATACACTTTATTTCATTTGTGAGAGAGAGGTGAATTTGAAGGTCGCTATCGGACCTGCTCAGAGAAACAGCTGCTCCCCTCGATCAAATGGATCTGTTAGTTTATTACGATCTCTATTATATAATCTTTATATAAATATAGACAAGTTCTGACCAAGTTCCATCAACCAATAGGAACGTCTAACACACCGTGACGTCATGGATTAACAGCCCCTTTATTTCCACATAAGGACGAACAGACATAAATAAATATAAATTCCGGGAATAAAAGAAGAAATGAATCAAGAAATAAATAGTTATATAAATAAATAAATTAATCAAAAAGAAAAAACAATGTTAATAAAGAAACAATAGCTATATAAAAGAATTAGTCAGGAAAGTAAATTAATACACTTACAGAAAACATACATTTTAATTTATGAATGATTTTATTTATTAATATATTTTATTAATAGTTGTCATTATTCTTTACAGTTTTAATAGACATTGTACGTTCACTGCCCTGCTCCACGGCACTTGCAAAGAGTGAGGTTCGAAACACTTGGTCCCCAGCTCTCTACCCTATCCATTATTCATTTATTTGTTTCTTTTGGCAAGTTTAGACCTCCGGGAGTACACTTCATTTAACATAAGCAGGAAATTAATTTGAAGTGAGTTTAATTTTATTACAGGATTTAATTTAATTTAATTTAACAGATACTTGACAATAAAGCAACGTAATTCAACTTCACTTCCTGGTTAAACGTCACTTCTTCTATTTTTTGTAGCCACGCCTACGCCCCTGTCTTTTACCGCGGGTCAACCCGTGTGTCTTTCTTTTTCCACATCATGGCGGACCGGTTCCATAAGGTGCGTGTCTCAGCGCCGTGAAAAGCGCCTTAAATGTTATTTTTACCCTTTATTATAGATTATAAATATATCATTATTGTCTATATAACGCGTAGAAGTAACAACGTAGTGCGGATTAAGAATTAAAGCAATATAACTATATATAGCTGTTCCGCTATATAGCACGATGCTAACGTTAACAGTGCTACCTGACACAAGAGAATATCACGGTACATGGTTTACATTTGAGCTCCGTCTGTGAGTTAATAATTCGATTGTATTGAATATTTGTACACGATACCGAGGAAGGGATAAAAGTAGATACTCGGTACACGTCTGAAAGTGGATAGTTATGTGTGTTAGCTGACGTGAAAAGGCCACATGACCCATGCGGTAACGGTTTGATTCACGTGTTATAATCTTTCAGCTGCTGAAGTGGAAATAAAACAGTTTTATATATTTATGTTCACTTAGTTTTTATAATTATTAGGACCTTTTATTTTTGGAGCAATTCTTATTAGCACTTGTGATCCATGTTGTGTTCAATTCCTGCGTGGGCCAACCCCATTATTTCTGTGTGGAGTTTGTATGCGTTCCGTGTTCTTGTGGCTATACCCGTAATTTTACTACGGGTATTCTTGTTTCCTCCCACAGTCCATGCGTGTACCCAGGATGAATTGGGGATGTTAAATTGGCATTGATTTGTGTACAGATGTGACTTATTTTTTTTCTGTCTCTTTTATCATGGGTCGCCACAGTGTCAACCTTTTCAACCTCACTGTCCTTTACATCTGCTTTCACACCAACTACCTGCATGTCTACATTGACCACATCTGTATCTCCTCTTTGTTCTTCCTCTCTGTCTCCTGTCTGTCAGCTTCATTTCTAACATCCTCCTACCAATATATCCACTGTCCCTCCTCTGCACATGTCCAAACCATCCCAATCTCTAACTGTCTCCCAATTTTCCAACCTGTGCTGTCTCTCTGATGCGCTCATTCCTAATTCTGTCCATCCTGGTCACTCCTTATGAGAACCTCAACATCTTAAGCTCTGCCACTTCCAGTTCTGCTTCCTGTCTCTTAGTCAGTGCCACTGTCTCTGAATCATACAAGGCTGGTCTCACTACTCTCATAGACCTTTCCTTTCACTTTTGCTGCAACCCTTTTGTCACGCATCACTCCTGACACTTTTCTCCATCCACTCCATCCTG
>JAOUQV010000002.1:15579970-15590352 GCA_028565295.1 Aspidoras spilotus | reverse complement strand
TGTATGTGTCATTCCCAAGATGAATTGATGCTGTATTGGCCGCAAAAGGAGGCCCTACGCCATCCTAATAAATTATTATGGTCTAAAACCAGGTGTTTCACTTTCATTGTTCAACCCCTTTATATTTTGATTGGTCAGAAAGGTATAAATTCTATATTCTTATTGGTCATAACTTGTGGATTTTCTATTCTGAGGAGTCTTTAGACTCACTGGACAAATAAGTAGCTATGGTATGGTTGACTCCCAAAGTGAAATTTGTTTAATTTGTGCGTGTGCGTGCGTGTGTGTGTGTGTGTGTGTGTAGATGTTGTTGAGCTCAGGTGTTTTAGTGACCCTCACTCTGATTGGAGCTCAGTTAGAGAGAGTGGGCATCGACAAAACACTGTTGGGACGACTACCTGCTGACACCATCAGCCACGGTGAGTCTCACACACACACACACACACAGGTATGTGCACACTGCTGCACAGAACACAAACCAATTACACATACTATCCATTTTCCCAGCATGCACTTTGCAGGACCCACCCATAGGTCAAAATCCTTCTGTCTCTACATCTTCTGTTACTCCCTGAGGAAGGTGGAACTGTCTGGAGGACACACACACACACACACACACACACTCTATTACACAGACACACAGAGTTGTCCTTCATCTTTTAATTGCTGACTCTCTGGGGACCGTGGTGTTACTTCCTGCCGTGTTTGGATTTAGACACTGTCCCAAATCTGCTAATTATTTTCTCATATCACTTATTGTTTATAACCGAGTGTCTCTAGCGGGTCTCTGGACACCTGACAATCCGCCCGCTCGCTCTATCCTTCTCTCTCTCTCACCCCTCTCCCCTTCCTACCCCACGCAACCTCCCACAGAGTCCCATTCAGCTCCGCAGAGTCCCTAATTACCACTGTAATTTGTGTGTGTATGGGGAGAGGGGGGCAGTTTTCACATCTGTCACTTGTTTCATTAGTTTCACACCCCTAGTCAATTAGTCACGACCTCTCACCGTCGCGAAAGTGGGGACAGCTTTTCGTTTCGAAACGCGGCCATTATTAGACGTTAATAAAGCGGTTATAAAAGATTTATTAGTAATACATCATTTATTAATTAGATTGTCTTGAGTCACGAGTTAAAAAACATAAACAAAAACTCATTTTATAAATAGAATTAATTAATAGATTTTATTTGTGATCGGTAATGATACGATCATCAGTTGGAGCTGAGGAACTCTCCATGAATGCTGGTTAGAATTAATCTAGTCTGGTTAAAATTTACTAGCAGAGCACTATCCTAACCCCTTCTAACCCATGATTAATTCCGTACTCGTGTTCGCGTGGGTTTTCTCCAGGTGCTCCGGTTTCCTCCAACAGTCCAAAGACGTGCACGCTAGGTAAAATGGAAATGCTAAATTGTCACTGACTTGTGTATTGATATGAGACTTGAGTATGAGTGTGTGACCATGTCATTAGATTAGACACGGGTGCTGAGGATGACGTTAAACTATAAATAAATAAATAGTATAAAATTAGAACCCATCCGTGCAGTGAAACACACACACACACACACACACACACACACAGGTGAAGTGAGCACACATGCCCAGAGCAGTGAGCAGCCAGCACAGTGCCTGGGGAGCAACTTGGGTGTTTAGGTGCCTTCAGCCATGACTTGTTGCTACTTGGAATCGAACCAGGGACCTTCTGGTCGCAAGGCTGGTTTCTTATCCACGAGCCTACAACCGCCCCATTTTTATTTTTAGAATAAGTTCTTAATTACAGATTCTTAATTTGGACTTTCCAAGCTACTGATTTTAGACCAGGGGTACAGTCACTAGCATCGAGGTGCATACCTTCTAACAGCCAAAGGTATTCCTAATGTGTGCAAGATCTTCGGAGACAAAGACGCCGTAAATGCAGTGATGAGCTTTCAGTATGTGTTTGCGGACAGCAAGAGATTCTGGACAATCAAGGAAAGTTCATTCCACCACCTTGATGCCAGGACAGAGAAATGTCTAGATGTTTGTCTCCTACATGTCCTGGATGATGGTCTGTCGACTCGAGCACAAAGAGCTTCTGGGTACACGTCGGTCTTTGGCCACTGACATCAGGGAGCGAGGAGCCGGATGCTTTTTGTAGGCCAGCATCAAGCAACAGGAAGCCAGTGATGCGTACACAGCAGGGGAGTCACATGCTTAATCATTGTATACTGACAGGCGCACTTGCACAGCCCACTCTTTAAGAATGCTCACTATATTAGGAATGCAGGTACATGCAGGTATGCACCGGTGCAACTTTCTAGTTGATTGTTATTATATTCTTGGGGGTAATTGTCTCTAGAGTGCAGATGTGCTTGAGAGAACCTTCCAGAAATCACATGGTGTCCAAATAACATTTCAGAAGTTGTCCCTTTTGTTTTTTTCCCTTTCATATCCACAGCGGTGATCGGAGAACGCTTCCTCCTTCTCTCATTGGTAGAGAAGAGCCAGGTGTGCCAGGTGTACCTGAGTAGGCGGGGCCAGAGTTCACCTGAGCTCTCGGGACGGCATACGGAGAAGCTCTCAGCTGCTGACATTAAGGTAACACACACACACACGTGCACCTTAGTGCTTTTGGGGAAACAGCTTTGACTTCTTTTAATTAGCGCCCACAATGATGGCGTGTCCTCAGAGTGTGTGGTGGTAATTACTGGCACTCCACATAGTGGGTTTTACTTCGCCTTGGGGACTCTAATGCGCTCTCCAGTGCCAGTGAGCACTGACAAACACAATAGCAATAACACTCATACGGCTTAAGAAAATGCCGCCCAGTCCCAGTCTGACTTCATTTCCGCTAATGAGTACCGGAACCTGAGACCTGAGACTTGACACTGATGTGTTTGGACAATATTAAGCGGTCATCTTGTCTCCAGTGCCAGTCTCTGGCATGGGTTTGTAAATGTACAGCACCCATGACAGACCGGGACACAGAATGTATAAAAAGTTTATCTGTCTTTGTATGTCCATATGTCTGGTTATCTTTCTGTCTGTCTCTCTGTGTCTATTTGTCTTCAACTGCCTATCTGTTTATCTGTCTCTCTGTTTTTGCATCTGTCTGTCTGTTTATCTGTCTCTGTCGCTCTGTCTGTTTTCGCATCTGTCTGTCTGTTTATCTGTCTTTGTATGTCCACCTGTATGTTTATCTTTGTCTGTCTCTCTGTGTCTATTTGTCTTCAACTGCCTATCTGTTTATCTGTCCCTGTCTGTTTCTCCATCTATCTGTCTGTTTAGCTGTCTTTGTATGTCCACATGTCTGTTTATCTTTTTGTCTGTCTCTCTGTGTCTGATTGTCTTCAACTGCCTATCTGTTTATCTATCTCTGTCTGTCTCTGTCACTCTGTTTCTGCATCTGTCTGTCTGTTTATCGGTCTCTATCTATCTGTCTATGTCTCTGTTGCTATGTCGGTCTCTGGGTCTATTTGCGATCCTGTGTCTCTGTATATTTTTCTCTCTGTGTCTGTCTTTCAGACTACTTCTGTCTATCTGTGCCCATCTGTCTATTTCTCAATGCTTGTGTGTCTATTTGTCTCTCTCTGTCTGTTTGTCTCTCTCTGTCGGTTAATTTGTCTCTCTGTATGTCTTTGTCTCTGTATGTTTCTGTCTGTCTGTCTATATTTGTCTGTTTGTCCCTCTGTGTCTTTGTCTCTGTATGTTTCTGTCCGTCTATCTATATTTATGTCTGTGTGTCTGTCTCTTTGTGTCTTTGTCTCTGTATGTTTGTCTCTCTCTCTATATTTGTCTGTTTGTCCCTCTGTGACTTTGTCTCTGTTTCTGTCTGTCTCTCTATATTTGTCTGTTTGTCCCTCTGTGACTTTGTCTCTGTATGTTTCTGTCCGTCTTTCTATATTTGTCTTTGTTCCCGTGTCTTTGTCTCTGTATGTTTCTGTCTGTTTCTCTATATTTGTCTGTTTGTCCCTCTGTGTTTTTGTCTCTGTATGTCTCTGTCTGTCTGTCTCTAGCTCTACACTTTACACATATACAGCGCGGTGCAAAAACTTCTAGTAATGCATTTAAATCACACGCATGATTCCGGGTTTCCTCGTTGGAGTCTCGTTTCCTCTCGGCGTTTCACTGACGCTGAGCCAGTAGGAGGCACGATGAGGTCAGAGGTCAAGTCCATCTCCTCTTCAGGGAAAACAGGTGGTCTCTGGTCTCTTTTGGTCCTCAGCCACCCTCTCACTCTTGTGTACATCTGAAAAATGCACGCTGGAATAAAAGTCCCTTTCTGTGTGGAAACCATTAACCCTGTTCTCAAAAGCAGCGCGGCGGATATTGTGCCGTGGCCGCGTCTGATTGGTGCAGACGGACACAATGCTCGCGAGTGTGCCGTGACTCTTTAGCTCGCACGCGTTTATCGCATTAGTGATGCACTTTGTGCTCGTGGTGCGAGTATGAAAGCAATCTCTCCTGCCATGAGTCTGGCTCCAGCAGCATTCTTCTGATAAGCGAGACCCCTTAATCGTCCCCCAGCTACCCCTATCCTTCCCCAAAAACGCTATATAAGCCCACTCTGCCCCCACAGGAGGCCCAGGTCGCTACCTGCTTCACTGGCCAAAGCCTGGAGCCTAATCCTTTTTGGAAATACGAGTTCGATTATTGCTGACCGGGAAACGCCGGGCATGAGCGGGAGAGGGAGGCGGAGGGCATAAGAGGAGACGAGAGATTAAAAATGTCTCCCTATACCGGGTGTTGTTTATCAGTGCCGAGCTATGATTTATCACCTGTAATATGTTTTACCCCTTGAGGCATAAAGTGACGTTATTGCTGACCGGCTAAAGATCTAGCAGGAAAGAGGAGAAGAGAGAAAATTGCCCCACGACCAGGTTTCCTCCATCAAGTCTCCTTCAGTTTGTTTATTATTTTATCGGTGTAGTGATTTTTGTAACCCGTCTTTTCTCGTAAACACTTCAGGGCTCGTCGTTGTAGGAAAGTAATCAACTACAGGATAGTCTGATGTGCTTAGCTTAGATTGTAGCCCAATTCCAAAAAAAGTTGGGACAGCACATTGTTTTGTTGCATCCAGGATCAAAGCGAACTTTTCATGAACCGGTCCATGGTCTCACTTTCGACATCCGAGACGTGCTCTTTGTTTCACTGTGAATGAAATATTAATTTGAGAGATTCTGGTTTCATCGGTACCTTGAAATCTCTGTGTTTCATTTGCGTGTTCTCTCCGGGTGCCCGGGTTTCCTCCTGCACTACAAAGACATACATGTTAGGGGTCATTAGTGTCTCTAAAGTGTCACTTAGTGTGTGAATGTGTTATAATGATGGCGTCCTGTCTAGGATAGTTCCTGCCCTTGCGCCCAGAGTTACTTTGTGGGCATCGGATGGTCCGCAACCCTGTATGGATTAAGCGGAAGATGATGGATAATGTTTTACCTTACATCCCAACTTTTGTTGGAATTTTGGATTGTGTGAGGTCACAGAAGCGTATATGGACGTGTGTTTTACACGTCTCGTGCTTGTACCACGGCACTAATGGTTCTACTATGAACGTGGGTCATTGCTAAGTGGCACGATCTTTCAGGAGACATTTCTCAGCTGAAGTGTCCGGCGTACCTGGCACTGGTTGTTGAGTTTGGTGGTTGTAGAGTAAATTGCTGATTTTTGTACATGATGTAAATACGAGTGTGAGAGAGTGTGTGTTTTTTTTTTTTTTTATAGTTAGCGCAACATACACTCACCAGCCACTTGATTAGGTACAGCTTGCTAGTAAAAGTTTGGACCCCCTTTTGCTTTGAGATCTTAATTCATTGCGTCATACTTTCAACAGAGACGGTGTTCTACATTCATTTGTTGTAGCCAGTGGTTAAACCACCTTTTCTATCACCGCCTCAAACCCGCCATGGTCATTTTCATCCGCGCGACTGACGCTAACGATGTAAACACTAAAGATGGTTGCGTGCAAGAATCCCAGTAGATCAGCATTTTCTGAAATACTCAAACCTGGCAACAACAACCATGCCACGTTCAAAGTCACTAACATCACCTCTCTTCTCGATGCTCGGTTTGCACTTGAGCAAGTTGTCTTGACCACCTCTGCATGCTTAATAGCACTGGGTTGTGCCCATGTGATCGGCTGCTTAGATATTTGTGATGACGAGCAGTTGAACAGGTGTACCTAATAAAGTGGCCGCCGAATGTATGTATTGTATTGGTTTCCGCCATCCACCCATCAACCTTCCTAACCTTTCTTTGTATTGTTTATCTACTAAATAGTTGAGACAGGACGGGCATCGGGTGTAAAACATGTGCCAGATGTTTAGAGTTGGCATTAATTAGCTCTGTTAATAATTATTTCACGACAAGTACAGCAAGACAAATCTGTCTGTGTCTTCCTCTGTCTCTGTGTCTTCCTCTGTCTCTGTGTCTTCGTCTGTCTCTGTGTCTGCCTAGGAGTGTGTGTGATAGATAGATAGATAGACAAAGAGACTGACAGGTAGATGGATGGACAGAGATAGATAGATAGATAGAATATCTTATGTATTTGACCTTGTAGGGACGAGGGACAAAAAGGACATTTTTTAACAAAAACACTAACAATAGGCGTCAAAATGTTCCTTTTTAAGGATAGCATTCGTTATTTGCCCTAATTATGTTGGTCCTCACAAGTATTCCAATACGTGTGTGTGTGTGTGTGTGTGTGTGTGTTAATAGAAATGTCCTGCTTAAGCAGATCATCATGAGTCTAAATGAAGGCATAATGCAGAAGCTTGGCTGAAGCTCCATGCTCGGATACAAGACGCACACGCGCGCGCACACCCACGCACAGAGAGGGGTGGCAGTGGGCTTTGAGGCGGTATTGTGCTGGGAATGGAAAAGATAAGGGCATTATAGTGGTCCATATGGAGATGGCTTTTGCTGGCGAGGCTGAATGGAAGGATCACAAGCAGCTGGACAATGTGGAAAGATTGTACACAATAACACAATGTTCACTACAGCATGGCATTGTGGCGCACAGATATTTCAAATACCCACCATTTATCCTTCCGCCCAAAGCCGGTCCGTATCCGGGTCTTTCATGTAGCCGTTTAATGTCGATGAGCGGTGACTGCGAATGCTACGCTATACACCGATCTACCGCTTTGATGAGTTATAGCATTTAATAAGTGTTTGTTAAAATGTTTATAGTTTCAGCGCAGTGCTTCTTGCCTCGTGATAAGGTTCCTGGGTCACATCCTGCAGCCCGTGTCCTCATGTGCAGCTTGCAAGTCTTTCGATATGCTTTTTTTTTTTTTTTTTTTCTTTTCTAGCCATTACACACTTCCACAAATGCAGGTCCTTTATCAGGATGCCCACTCGCACCCCGATCATCGCATTTGATTGACAGCTGTCTCAAAGTTCAACTTGATCTGCTAATCCTAAAGATTCATCATTTTTGTAATATTGGAACGTTTAATAGTGATCTTCATCTTTCCGCCACAGCGAGTCTCTCGCATTACGATCTGGCACATGTTTTACGCCGGATGCCCTTCCTGACGCAACCGTCACCCTTTCGGACTTCGGACAGGGCAATTCACCTAGAATGCATGTCTTTGGAATGCGGGAGGATACCGGAGTACCCGGAGCAAACACAAAACATACAGAAATTTTCGCCCCCACCCAGGGATTGAGCTCGGGATCTTCTTGCTTCTTTGCTACGTCCCCACCCGGAACGTTTATAGTGGTCAGGTTATTTTTATACAAATGAGGGCGGGATTGAAATGGACCCGTGTTCAACGAGGCTTTTACGTTCACACGTCTGCCCCTCACTGGATATTTTCTCTTTTTCTGCACCGTTCTTTTTAAACCCTAGAAATGATTGTGTAGAGTGATTGTGGGGGGGGGGCACTTCACTGGGGTAGTCTTTTTATTGCACCGCAGTCACTTAAATCTGCTCAGGAGTAACTGGAAACACAGCGACCACATAGGAAACGACAGTGCAGCCTAGAGTTGTCGTCAGAAATCCCGTCAGTCAAAGCTACATTACTAATGGGCCGTCTGGCAGGAAGTAGGTGGAGACTAGGCTTTATATAGACCCAGAACAGGAAGTCATTTCCTTCTTCCTACCATGAAACATGCTAGCAGGATGCTAATGTAAAATCTCCATGATGATTTGATGCATTATTTTACCTCCGATCTACAGAAGTTACAGGGGATACACAGTAGAGTACATCGGGTTTGTATCACGTGCACCCAGGCGTTCTTTCCAGTGAATCCCAGTAGATTAGCAGTTTCTGAAATACTCGGACCAGCAGCCCTGCCCTGCCCTGTCTTGACCACCTGTGCATGCCTACATGTATTGATTTGCAGCAACGTGATTGGCTGTTTATATATTTGTGTTATTACCCCATTACCTGTAGTATCACTCCAGCTGCAATGTGCGTGTGTGCGTGTGCATTCTAACTGCTGACACCAAAAGATGTGATGTGTGTTTTTATATGAGATGTGTTTTTGCCAGACCTGGGGCGACTCGGGCAATTTCTGTGCGCAGGTTTTCTCCGGGTACTCCGGGTTTCCTCCCGCATTCCAAAGACATGCATTCTAGGTGATTTTAAACTCTGACGTTGTGGCTGAAACAACGCATGTGTGACTGTGCATCATCTCTAAACATGAGACTGTTTATGAATACAAGCTACAGGCTGCGAGTGTGAATTTAGCGGTGTGTTAACACCAGGAGATCTCATTAGGACTTAACCCCACAGAGCAAACGAAACCTTCAACCCGCGCGCTACAAAGAGCGAATGCACGCGGCTCGAAATGAATAATGGAATGAAATTAGCTTGAAGTAAAAAGCCTTAAACCGCGTAGCAGCTTGAGAAGCATTTGTAGCACGGGAATGTATTATTCTGTGCTTTTAATGCCATGCCAATCAGAAATCACGGAAAAGCCGTGACGTGTTATACCCGAGGTATTCTCGAGTATCGTTGTTCAATACGGTTTAATGGTTTCGCCTTTACGAATGACCCTGACATTATAATTCATGAAGATTCTATAATTCATCTGGAACTGTATGTTTTGAGGGTGAGTAATAAATGACCCACACCCTGGCTGTAGCATCAACTTTCAGAAAGACGAGCTGTGAGCAACGAATGCGCCGCTATCGCATATAACTGCACGGGCAGAGCCACGTCTGGTTTGTAAATGATTTGCCACATAGACCGCCGTCACTCGCGTAATCCAACAGGATCAGTTCATGAAAACACGTCTTTTCATGAAACGCTTTCTCCATACTGTGCACTCTCATACCCTCAGACAACGGCGGGGGGACACTTTACTGGGGTAGTCTAGTTTTTTTGCACCGCAGTCACTTTAATTTGCAAAGGAGTAACTTGCAACACAGCGACCACATAGGAAACGACAGTGCAGCCTAGAGTTGTCGTCAGAAATCCCGTCAGTCAAAGCTACGTTACTGATGGGCGGTCTTGCAGGAAGTAGGTGGAGACTAGGCTTTATATAGACCCAGAACAGGAAGTCGTTTCCTTCTTCCTACCATGAAACATGCTAGCAGGATGCTAATGTAAAATCTCCATGATGATTGGTGCATTATTTAGTTGGGGATACACAGTAGAGTACATCGGGTTTGTTTAAATCACGTGCACCCAGGCGTTCCTCATTCCCGGAACCATACATGCCACACCAATGCCAGTTCTAAATATCAGCTCTAATATAACCAGTGTGTGGATAATTTTTGACTCACCCTGGTATTCAGCTGCGTTGAACATTTGTTTGCAGTAATCTCTGGTTGACAGAATTCTGGCCCGGTTGAATTAATTTGGTTCCTTTCCAGGTCTCGTCCTTGGAGCTGGCAGGAGGTGGTAGTCGTCGTGTAAGCAGGCGCGTGGCACTGAATTGTTCGGAAGACCTGGGCGTGTGCTGGTGGCAAGGCGGGCATGACGAAGTGTGGCCTTGGTCTCCGGTTCCCAGCAGCTCTGAACGAGCCAATCTGGTACTGCTTGGCTTTTCTGAAAGCCCTGGTCTCATGGTAAGTGCGCGCACACACACACACACACACACACACACACACACACACACACCAATGTACAGGGAGACTGTTTGATCATACTATCAGAATAGTTCTTTATCTTTACCACTGAGAGAATCCTCAGTGGTTCATGAAGTCATTTAAACATACACTCACTGGCCACTTTAATAGGTTCAACTAGTCAACGCTTGTCAACTCAAATATCTAATCAGCCAATCACATGGCTTAGTTATTCAGAGGTGGTTGAGGGAAGATGCTGAAGTACAAACTTCAGGGAGGTTTCATGGCTAAATTGGACAAGCCTTAATTGCACATTGCACCAGTAAGAGCAGAGTGTGAAGGTTCAATTATCAGGGTAAGAGCACAGTTTTGCTCAAAAT
>JAOUQV010000002.1:15461260-15466359 GCA_028565295.1 Aspidoras spilotus | reverse complement strand
CGCAAAAGGAGGCCCTACTCCATACTAATACATTATTGTGGTCTAAAACCAGGTGTTTCAGTTTCATTGTCCAACCCCGTAGATGATGATGTGTTCAAACTCTGTGTAATTATACACTGTCCAACTCATTTCTGATATCTCTTCACTATTTGCCGGTGCAGAATTAAAGGGATTGCTGATCCTTTACCCATCTTTACTCCTGAGAGCCGCTGCCACTCCAAGATGCTCTTTTTATACCCAGTCATGTTAATGATCTATTGCCAAATGGTCCTCCAGATTTTTTTTTTTGTACCTTTAATTGCCCGCGTCCCAACTTTTTCTTCCATTTTAAGTTATCGCTGTATTTATTTAATTAAACACTAAACTGAGTTACAAATTTAAAACACACTAATAAATAAATAAATAAATAAATAGGTGAATAATATTCAGTAAATTGTCCAACAATCAGAGATATTCCGGAATTTCGTTCCCAGTACAGAGATTTTTCCACGGCTTCTACTACAGCCGCTGCTAGCGCAACATTTTGTCATAACTTAAAAAAAAAAAACTCTGAATGCTGCAAAAAATAATAAAATAAATATGACGGGAAAATGTCATGCACTATACATACTTATCAAACGACTCTGTGTCTCGCCCCGAGCGACAGAGGTGAAAGGGGGAAGGAGGGGAGCGAGAAAGAGGGAGGAAATCTCGCCAGCGTTCCGATGCTAAAGGCGAGGATTAGATCCCCGCCTAGCAAAAATCATACAGCCTATTAGAATATATAAAAAAAAAACATATTCATCAACAGCCAGGGCACAATAGCCGCTCGGAATGAGATGCAGCATGAGGACACGGGCCAGAACTAACACACACACACACACACACACACACAAGAAAACAACTGGACAGGGTAAAGATTAAAGTAAAACTCTGATTGAACAGAGATAATGATCACCATGAGCTCATTGGGAAATTTGCTGGATAAAAAGCCACGATGGTGCATTTGTGTAACAGGTTCCTCACACGCAGAAGAACACGACCGCTCCGACTGGAATCCGTCATGAAATGAGCGAGTGTTGTTGCGTCTGAGCACATTCGGAAAAAGTTGTAATCCCGTCACATGCCTGCAGCTAGAATGGACTAAAGACTAACACACACGCACACGACAAACAACACACACACAACACACACACACGCACAATGCACAAAAACAACCTGCCAACAGTTTTCATCCTGTTGGAATGAATCAAATAAATACGCTACATACCTAGAACCTCTAAAATTGTAAACATTAGGGTTCTCTCAGAGATGAAGGACCGCAGTTCTTCGCAGTTTCTTCAGTACAGTTCATAAAGAAGTGACCTCGTATTGGAGGAATGTTTTATTTTGGTAACTGTCTGTCTAGCTTCATATAGAGATGGGTGTGTGAGGACAGAACAGTAGTAATTCAAACCTTTTCCAAAGACTAACATGTATATTTAGTAAAGACATTCAGTGTTATATAATAATAATATCTGGGACGACTTTAGCGTGATCTATCTTGCTGTACAATGTATTCAAACATTACAATCGAGAAAACTCACATTCACCAGGATAAAAAAATGGAGTGACCATAAGAATGACCAAGGGCAGTGATGGAGCTCGAACAGACGACAGCTAAGAAGTAGAAAGATACAACAAAACACAGTACAGTCTATGGTTCGAGGAAACCTGTTGGTCAGGAGAGTGGCAAACTTCAGACTGCAATAAACATCTGATTAGGCAACGCCTACTAATCCCACCATGTGAAACATTTACTAGGGGGACAATCACACTGTAAACTACACTTTACACACACTACTTCTCACACACACACACACACACTTTGGATTTGTATTCACGGTGTTTCAAATTTAATGCTATAAACATACACTATATGGCCAAAATTATTCGCTCAGCTACCATTGACTCATATGAGCTTAAGTGACATCCCATTCCTAATCCACAGGGTTCAAATAGATGTCGGTCCACTCTTTGCAGCTAGAGCATCTTCAACTTGGAGGTCTGTAGTGATTTACTCCTGCTCCGTCAGTTGACGTGGTCTACCACTTCATTCCAAACACTGTGCAAGACTTGTACGTGTCATTCCCAAGACGAATTGACGCTGTATTGGCCGCAAAATGAGACACTACACCATCCTAATACATTATTGTGGTCTAGCACCAGATGTTTCAGTTTCATTGTCCTAACCCCTGTAGTTATGTAGAGGTGGTCAAGACAACTTGCTGAAATACAAACTGAGCATCAGAATGGAGAAGAACGATGATTTAATGGACTTCAGCACTACATAAGATCTCTGTCTGCATTCTTTCATCTTTGCAATATGGCCCATAAATGCCCTCTGGTATCTTCTAATGCTTCCACAACTCTAGTCCATGCTTTTATGACTTGACCACAGTAACTCCCTGCTCTATGGGCTCCCTGCTAAGTATCTTAGTAGGCTTCGAACTCATATCGCTTAAACGGGTCCATTATTTGCCCAGTAACATTAGGTTCAAAGCTCTTCGTGGTCTAGCTCCTGATTATTTAGTTGTCCTTCTCAAATGTTTTTAAGATGAATTTAGGACCGTCGAGTGTTGGGTCCTTTTGGAAAACCCGGGGTTCCGGCTAGGGTCTATGAGTGGTCGCTCTTTTAGTGTCCTCTCTTCCATCTTCTCCTCGTTCTTCTACCTCTTCATCTGAATTTAAAACTTCTTTCCACCTCCTCTTCTGTTGATTACATGCAATTGGATTGTGAAATTATTCGAATGTGGCACGGTTGTTGGTACCAGACGGGCAGATCTACTGGGATTTTCATACCCAAATACTCTAGGGTTTACAGAGAATGGACTGAAAAAGGGAAAATATCCAATGGGCAGCAGGTGTGTGGATGAAATTTCCTTGTTCGAGGATAATTGGCAGACTGGTTCGGGATGACGGAAGGGCAACGGTAACTGAAATAACCACCAGTTACCACCTAAGAATGCAGAATACCAGGCAGTTCTGAAGGAAAATGAGGATCTAACCTTTACTCGCAAGGTGTACCTAATAATAAAACCATTTCGCCTTTAGTTGCCATAGTGTGTGTTAGTAAACAGCTTCAATCTGATCGGCCATGCGGTCCCTAAGTAGTCATACACCCTCTTCTCTCGCTCTCTCTCTCTCTCCATTCTCTTGCCCCCTCACTTCGGCAGCACCCAACCCCCAGCCGGTTCGGCTTCACTCAAGCTCTCAATTATTTAATTGCACTTTTAATCTAAAGACTAATTTGTCTAATCTGCACCCGCGTGTCCATCCTCTCTTAATGTTTCAAGATACTTTGGCCATGAAATTGCACAAACCGCCGTTCCATTTTCCACGCCGTTCCAATCAAAAGGTCCAATTATGGAAATAAGAGCTGGAGTGGAACATTAAGGGGGAGACAAAAAAAAGGTTCAGGAGTCTAAAGGCAAGCCCGTGTGTGTAATGCAGGGGCACATTAACATAGGGTGGAAAATATCACAGTGCCGTAATCGCATGTGCACGCTTGCTGAGGGGCAATTCACCCCCCAATGAGCCACTCGGAGACTAGAATCACAAGCGCTGGCTGGGTTCTCGCTACAGAAAAACCTTCGCATCAAACTGACTAAAGCAAAGGGGGGGAATCACAAAGAGGGTTGGAGCACGAAATAATTCAGGGAGAACAAAAATGGCGTCAGAAATAAATATTGTAATCTTATACGACAAGGTTTTTAAAGGCACACTGGCGTACGCTTGGTAATCTTTTTTACACGATTGACCATTGGACAGAGTCCTGCAGTCACTACTGGTTTACCCCACTGTTCCAACCAGAAGACATGAGATCATTGGCGTAGAGATGTGAGATCGTTGGCGGAGTTGGTGAGATCGTTGGCGTAGAGATGTGAGATCGTTGGCGGAGTTGGTGAGATCGTTGGCGTAGATGTGAGTTCGTTGGCGTAGATGTGAGATCGTTGGCGTAGATGTGAGATCGTTGGCGGAGATGTGAGATCGTTGGCGGAGATGAGAGATCGTTGGCGGAGATGTGAGATCGTTGGCGGAGATGTGAGATCGTTGGCGGAGATGAGAGATCGTTGGCGGAGATGAGAGATCGTTGGCGGAGATGTGAGATCGTTGGCGGAGATGGTGAGATCGTTGGCGGAGATGGTGAGATTGTTGGCGGAGTTGGTGAGATCGTTGGCGGAGATGAGGGATCGTTGGCGGAGTTGGTGAGATCGTTGGCGGAGATGTGAGATAGTTGGCGGAGTTGTGAGATCGTTGGCGGAGATGAGAGATCGTTGGCGGAGATGTGAGATCATTGGCAGAGTTGGTGAGATCATTGGTGTCGAGATGTGAAATCATTGGCAGAGTTGGTGAGATCATTGGCGGAGATGTGAGATCATCAGGTAAGATCATTGGCAGAGTTGGTGAGATCATTGGTGTCGAGATGTGAAATCATTGGCGGAGATGAGAGATCGTTGGCGGAGATGTGAGATCATCAGGTAAGATCATTGGCAGAGTTGGTACCATCGGTGGGATTACACAAGAGTGTTCTACAGAGAGGTGTAATTGGCCAAAGAGTTTGCTACTGCGAGCCCCACTGCAGGCAAGTAACATTCTTAGCTGAAGCGCCATTGAGCAAGGTGCCCATTCCAAATATCACCCCAGTTGTGATTCTATAGGAGGATGTGGAATGGGAAAGTGTTTATCAATAAAAGTATTTATTATTATTATTATTATTACATCACCAGGGCAGAAGGTAAAATTTAACAGCTATGGTTAAATGGACTGACTTTGACTACAGACAGCCCAGAGGTGTGGTTTCAGCTCCAAATGCGGGATGTTCCTGGACCACATTATGAAGGGTGTACCAAGATTGGAGGCACATCAACATGAGCCGACCACGTGTGGTTCATCCGAGACCGGCGTGTTGAACTAGCAACAATAACTGGCAGAGCTGCTGCAGAGGGCATAGTTCGATTCACTTATGGAGGA
The DNA here is from genome assembly GCA_028565295.1 of Aspidoras spilotus. Taxonomy (NCBI): domain Eukaryota; kingdom Metazoa; phylum Chordata; class Actinopteri; order Siluriformes; family Callichthyidae; genus Aspidoras; species Aspidoras spilotus. The sequence continues at coordinate 15,461,367 of JAOUQV010000002.1, read as the reverse complement.
TAATTGCCACTTTGTAGAGTATTTTTCATGGAGTCTACATGCTGTAATGAATCCAGTCTCCTCCCAAAATTCAGCCTATTCAAATTCACCATAAACGCCCAAAGGAA
>JAOUQV010000002.1:13735669-13753423 GCA_028565295.1 Aspidoras spilotus | reverse complement strand
GTCGCTACTTGGAATCGAACCTGGGACCTTCCGGTCGCAAGGCTGGTTCCTTAACCACAAGCCTACGACTGCCCCACAATCATATCATATCTTTATAATGAATCATGTCTTATTGTGTATTTTTGCCGAACTATTCCACACTTTCTGAATAAACAGATATGAAAAGGAAATAACTGTATACAGTAGCTATAGTACAAATACAAACATGTCTAACTTCATACAAAACATACAAAGCTGGGACAAAGTACAAATTGTAAATAAAAACAGATTGAAATAATTTACAGATGTCAATAACTGATATTGTATTCACAATAGAACATAGACAACATATTAAACGTCCAGATTTTAAAATTTCAATGCCAAATATTTTACATTTTTCGACAGCAACCCCTTTTAAAAAATTTAGGACAAGGCCATGTTTACCACTCTGAGACATCCCCTTTTCTGTTTACAACATTCTGTAAATGTCTGGGGACTGAGGAGACAAATTGCTCAAGTTAAGGGATAGGAATGTTAACCCATTCCTGTCTAACGTAGGATTATAGTTGCTCAATTTTCTTAGGTCTCTTTTGTCATATCTTTCATTTAATAATGCTGCAAATGTTTTCTAACTGGACTACAGGCTGGTCAGTTCAGTACCCAGACCCTTCCTCTATGCAGTCTTGATGCAGTATGTATTCTTCCAGATTCTCTGATTGTTTTAATGATATTATACACTGTAGATGATGATATGTTCAAACTCTCTGGAATTTTACACTGTCCAACTCCTTACTGATATCGCTCCACTATTTGTTGGCGCAAAATTAGGGGATTGGTGATGTTTCCATATTTACTTCAGAGAGCCGCTGCCACTCCAAAATGCTCTTTTTATACCCAGTCATGTAAAATCTTCGAGCCTCTTATTGTCCCGTCCCAACTTTTTAAAGATGTGTTGCTGTCACGAAATTTCAACTGAGCCAATATTGGGCATGAAATTTCAAAATGTCTCACTTTGGACATTTGATATGTTGTCTTTGTCCTATTGTGAATACAATATCAGTTTTTGACATTTGTAAATTATTGCATTACATTTTTATTTTGTCATGTAGCTTTAATTTATCATCTTCAACAAACAATAAGTAAAGGCAATCTTATATCTTTGCTACTGTTTATCACACTGCCCATGTATCATTTCACTAATTTATGACATTAGTCAGATTATAACCCGTTTAATTCATTAGGTTAATTTACAGCCCAAATGTGACTAGCAGACTAGCAGCTACATTTGACCTTTTACCATCAGTAATGGCATAAATTGTTCCTGGTTTGTTATGTATTTCCAAATATGCCCTCTATCTTTTCCCACCTCATCCTTCCTGGAGCCAAACCCAGCTCACACACATTAGCCCCAGATGAAATGCGCATGAAATATATTATACTTTTGTTTTGCTTTGTTTTATCGGTTTATTAACATCATTTTCGACATCGATAGTCATGTTGACGACAGGAACAATGTCATGTTCATACACACAAGTTTCACATCTTATACACAAGTCATATACATACACAAGTTAGTGACGAGTTTAACATCTCCATTTCACTTAAAACGGATGTTTCTGACTGTGGGAGGAAACCGGAGCACCTGGAGTAAACCCATGCGAACACGGGGAATAGTCCACACTGAAATTCCCAGGTCGACCCACCCGGGGATCCACCCGGGGAGAAGTCCACACTGAAATTCCCAGGTCGACCCACCTGGGGAGAAGTCCACACTGAAATTCCCAGGTCGACCCCCCCGGGGCCTCTTGCTGTGAGGCCACAGCACTATCCACTGCGTCACTGTACTTATAGTATCATCAGACTTGAGTATAAGATGAGAAACTTGTATGAACATGACCGTGTTCCTGTTATATATAAATATATATAAATAAATACAGAATGAACCACATGTCAAACCTTGAGCAAAACAGAGTACTAGAGTACTTCATCACAAGATCAAGGTTTCAGGCAACAATGAAAATCTACCTATGTCTATAGTGGGCACAGATTCAGTGAAATTGGTAAGGTTGAAGTCTAGAAAACTATATTATGGTCTGATGTAATGTTTATTTCCTCTGAGGAACACATAGGGGAATTTGGCAACAGCATGATCTCATGAACTAAACCTGCATGTTGAAGGCCTTTGAGTTTGTGTGTTTTCGGTCCCTTCCGGTTTACCGTAGTCCATTAGCAGGAGTTTTACTGTGAATTAGTTCACTCACTGTGTTTCTGCTCCTGTTGCTTATATATTTGAACCCTAGCGATCATCTGTCTTCCAAAACAGCAAGAGGCTTCTTCGGTTTTTATTAAGGCAACCTGTTTGCTATCTGTAAAGCTAATTCCTAGACACTAGTGAAGACAAAATACATGGTGTCAACTGTTTTTGTTTTGTTGTCCGCGGTGGTTTAATAATGTGGGGAATGGTTTCTTGCAACACACCAAGAGATGTTTTGCATAAAGGCACAAGATCTATAGTATAATGTACAAGTATGTTGGTTCAGTCATTTACTGCTGTGTGTCAGAGGGTTATCCATGTAGAGCACCGCCTTTTTTCTATGCCTCTGCCCTTCCCTGTCCTGTCTCTCCTGTTATTTTAGCCCATTTTCCCCTCTCTTGTATATTACCATTTTCCACTCTGTCTTTTATTAGCAGCCAGACAGATGAGAGAAATGTGCTGACATGGCTGGTGTGGCTGGAGGAACTGATCTCGGCGTACCATCTGTATTTGTAAAGGATCCTCCCACAAGTAGACATCATCTAAATGAGATCTGGAAAAGCTATCAACTGTCTCAATTCATATTATATTTTCACATTCTTATAGGGAGACAGAGATATCCCGGGTTTAGTCTTATGGTTTGTTACAATAAACCTAAAGTCCACAAACCACTGTCCAGAATGTCCACAATCTCCAAAAACTTTTACAACATTCCCCCCTATAGTCCCAATCTTGTCCAATCTTCTGTTTGTTCCCGACCCGAATGTAACCCTGCAGTGCAAAGATTCACGAAGAGGTGTAGACAGAACTGCATTTATGGCTAAAAGCTTAACCTAAAATAGTTTTAATAAGGACATAAGCACATATACATGCTAGCTTTAACCAGTCAAATCTAGTTTAGTGCTGATGTTTCTGTAGTTGTGCGTGTTGAAACATCTGTACTGTATATGCACTGTAAACGTTGGTGTTCTAACAGCTGTGAAAGGGGAGGAGCACAAGAGCAAAGCCACATCATTTAGATTTAAAAGTATGACTCATCCATGACGTTATGCCACATCGTGTGGTGTCACACATATCCATGACTTTGTTTGCGAGTGAATGAAAGAGAGAAAAGAGAGACAGAGGGAGAGAGAGAGAGAGAGAGAGAGAGAGAGAGAGAGAGAGAGAAGGCATGTGCGGATTGGGAAAGCCTCTGCATCCTGTCAACGATTGTTGACAGATGGACAAAACGTACTGAAAAGCAGAGAGATTACATAAAAAAATTACGTAATCGTCTTTTCGGAAATGCAGACCATTTTTTTTGGCTTCACCCAAAGGAACATGATCCCAAAACAGATTTAAAAATAAAAACTAAACGACAACAGAAAGAAACATTCGAAAGAACCGGTTTTAAAAAGGAAACTTATCTATCTTTGTGTAACAACATGTAAAAAAAGCCTCTATGAGGTGTCTGTAATAACTGTGTGTGTGTGTGTAATAGTGAAGGTGTGTAAACAGGAAATACGGCCATATGTTCATTCTCAGCGGGAACCGGTAGTAATTATGCCGTAACTAGTCTTGCCTGCTTAAACCAAACACAGTGTACATTTTCATACAAGCTAATACAAAATGGCTAATGTCATATAGTTAACAACCTCCAACACGGACAACCAACTCGTCTTTTACATCTCCTAGATGTAATCACACACTTTCTCTTCATAATGCCTGATGACACAAAGCAAGAAAATACACAAGGTGTCGGAAAGAAATGGAAGTCATAGCACCAACGCCTATTGAAACACAGCCTATGCTTAGATGTAGAGTAGCGATGGTAGTCTGTTATTTGGACGAACCGTTTCAATTTTAAAGTCTTTCTCATTTTACAAGGAGCTAATCCTCTCTAAAACTGTACAGACTGAAACTTTAACTGCGTTATGGTGCGTCTCGAAGTTTCTCAGCCGAGATTATTTTGATTTTTTCCCCCATTTCTGCCTCCTAGACTAAACAGAACATTGAGAATTAGTCCAAGGCCAGTTCAGTTGTCCAACATTGCCATTTATCTTTTTAACTGTATATGACAATTTGACGGTAACATGAACAGTGTCTTGTTACATTTCCCCGTTTAAAAATAATTTTTATTTAAGCAAACATACATTTTCTTTTTTTAAAACGTGTATTATACGATAAAATTCTGACTAAGATTAATAATTGCCTTTATTAAGAGCGTCCTGGCGGTCCTAAGCCCAAAAGGGTGAGGGTTGCGTCAGGAAGGGCATCCGGCGTAAAACATGTGCCAGATCCAAATGCGGGAAAAAAAATTAAGAGCGTCCTGGCGAAGAAACGACAGCAAATCACACAGGTTACAACATCAAATCAAAACCTCGGCACCTGTGTCTATTCTAATGACAGGAACACGGTCAAACTCATACACAAGTCTCATATCAATACACAAGTTAATAACAATTTAGCATTTCCAATTTACCTAGCGTGCATGTCTTTGGACTGTGGGAGGAAACCGGAGCACCCGGAGAATACCCATGCAAACACGGGGATTAAAAATATTTAAAGAGGCTAGTTTTAAAAACAGTTAAATGTAGTGTGGCGTACGTTGAAACATCTGTACTGTATATGCAAATGTTGGTGTTCTGAGAGTTGTCTGAATGAGGAGGAGCACAAGAGCAAAGCCACGTCATTTAGATTAACAAGTATGAGTCATCCATCCATGAAGATATGCCACATCATATGGCGTTGAATAGCCATGAATGTGTGTGTGTGAATGAGAGTGAAAGAGACAGAGAGAGAGAGAAGGCATGTGCAGATGGGAAAGCCTTTGCATCATGTGACTCCTCCCTTTAGCCTTGAAACTCCTGACGTGGATTCGAGGAAGTTCACCTAGGGTAATGCCTTGTTCCAGCTTGGATTTGTCTGAATTCATGGTATATTGATGGTAGGGAGGGGAAAAAAAGCTAAAAACGCTTTTTTTACGTAAAATTACCAAACACTTTGATTTTTCAGGAAATTACATATTCTGCCCGGTGCAGTGTTTTGAAATAAGGACAATTACATCATCAATACTTGCAAGAGTAATAATGTGAAGTAATAAATGTGCGTTTCTCTGTGTGTCAAACAGGATATGGGTTGTATTTACATTAAAACATTTAAAATATACATTCACTTTTTTTTGTTTTAAAACGGGAAGGGGTGTGTGTGTGTGTATGTTCAGTTCAGACTCCGATTGTTGAGGAGTCTGATCGCCTGTGGAAAGAAACTGTTGCAGAGTCTAGAAGTGAGGGCTCGAATGCTTCGATACCTTTTTCCAGACGGCAGAGGGTTGAAGAGTGTGTGTGATGGGTGTGTGTGGTCACCCACAATCCTGAGTGTATTCTATATTCTTTAGTTGTAACGAGTGTTACCTTTCTATGTTCTCGAACCAGTCTGCCTATTCTCCTCTAACCTCTAAAATCAATGCTGTCTTCCACACAGGCGGCAAGATGGCACAGTGGATAGTGCTGTGGCCCCACACTAAGAGTTCCTGGGTTTTTATCCCTGAGTTGGGCCACCTGAGAATTTCTGTGTGGAGTTTGCATGCTCTGGTTTTCTCCCACAGTCCAAAAACATGCACGCTGGGCAAATTGGAAATGCTAAACTGTCATTTACTTGTGTGTGCATACAGTATGTGACTTTGCGAATGATATGAGACTTGTGTGTAAGTGTGACCATGTTCCTGTGATTAGAATGGCCACTGGTGCTGAGAATGATGCTAAACAATAAATAAATTGTCTTCCTCACTGCATATTTTCCCTTTTTTTGACCATTATCTGTAAACCCTAGAGAGATTGTTGTCGTGAAAATCCCAGTAAATCAGCAGTTTCTTAGATACTTAGACCACTGGCACCAACAACCATACCACGTTCAATGTCATTTAAATCAGTTTTCTACCACATTCTGATGATCGGTTTGCACTTCAGCAAGTTAGCCTTACCACCTCTACATACCTAAATGTGTTGAGTTGCAGTCATGTGACTGGCTGATTGGATATTTGTGTTAACGCGTATTTGAAAAGGTGTAGCTAATAAAGCGGCCGGTGAGGGTTTATAAGGCTTAGATAGCAATAGCAAGTAGATTCATGCTAACAACTGATCTTTTATTATGTTATTAACACAATTATTTCATATAGTTCTATGCGAGAAACCACATAGACACACACACACACACACACACACACAGGTTTTTCTCACTACACCAGTGGGACATTTACATTGACATAATTATTAATGCAGCTAATTAATGCTAACTATAACACTTACCTTAACCACAGTAATAAAAACGTACATTTTTAGCTAATTTTGCCCCAAATAAAAACATACTTTCTCAATAAGGGTATGTAAAAATGTACCCATGAGTTAAAAAGTATCAGCTATTTCTATCTTTATAGGGATATTTGGTCACCACTGATATGCAGGGTGGACCACGGAAAAATAGCCCACCACCAAATGTACTGGTATTGGAGGCATGCTGCTTTTCCATGGCCCACCCTGTATAAACACAGCACACAGACAAAGAGACACATAGGAAAAGAAGGGAAATGTTGTTATATTATCCATGGCCACGTCAGCACAGAATCTGAGGATCTGTGATCCAAATTGCTAATTATTTTACAAAGCCTTTTAATAATAATCATATACACTAGATATTCATAAATATATGGACACTAAACTATCACACCCATGTGTGCTTGGTGAACATGCCATTTCAGATATCCTTCAATAGCCTGCATTAACTAGGAAGACTTTGCACGGAGTTCTGGAGCATGGCCTTGGAGATTTCCCCTTGTTCAGCCACAAGAAGGGTGAAGAGGTGTTCCAGTTTACCCCAAAGGTGTTTAGTGGGGTTAAATTTGAGTTCTGAGAAGTGCACTTATTGTAACTTGATAAACCATATCTTTATGGAGATTTGTGCATAGGGACGGTGTCCTGATAGATTCTGCCAGTGAATGGATTGTGTAATGCTATAGCAAACAAAGATGCCATATACTTGTACTATACAATGCAACGGTTTAGAGGACATACAGTGATTATCATAAATTAGTACACCCCTTAGTACAAAACTAAGATTTTAATCGGTATCTCAGTAAAAAACAATATAATTTCCAGAATTGTGATAAAATATCTTTCATAAATCTTTAATATAATCTTTCAAAACCCATTACAATTGAAGTAAGCTTAATAATATAACAGATTACAAAATCTTCAGTTTAACTCTTTAATAGCTGAATATATTAATTACTAAAAATAAAAAATCCACAAGAAAAACTACTATATAATATTTAATGACTATATAATATTTTTCTTCTTAATTAGAATTCTGTAGTTTATATTTTAGCTTTTTTCCTTCAGGGTGTACTTATTTTTGCATCATGGTGAAAATTAATTGCAATCAATGGCCCACACTTGTGGAAGTATGTGGCCTAATTTTTGCTAAGCACTGTATATACACTATTTTTCCAAAAGTATTTGCTCACCCATCCAAATAATCGGAATCAGGAGTTTTAATCACTTCCATGTATAAATGCTTCAGCATACCAAGACATTTTGGACAATTCCATGCTCCCAACTTTGTGGGAACTGTTTGGAGCTGGCCCTTTCCTCTTCCAACATGACTGTGCACCAGTGCACAATTCAAGGTCCATAAAGACATGGATGACAGAGTCTGGTGTGGATAAACTTAACTGGCCTTCACAGTCTTAGAACATCTTTGGGATGAATTAGAGCAGAGACTAAGGGCCAGGCCCTCTCGTCCAACATCAGTGTATGACCTCACAAATGCGCTTCTGGAAGAATGGTCAAAGATTCCCCATAAACACACTCCTAAACCTTTTTGGACAGCCTTTTTAGAGGAGTTGAAACTATGGTAGGTGCAAAGGGTGGACCGACGTCATATTGAACCCTATGGATTAGCTCAAATGTGAGTCAAGGCAGGTGAGCAAATACTTTTTGAAGATATAATGTAAATGCGATCACCTGGTGTCCACAAACATGTGGCCAGGTAGTGTAGGAAATTTTAAAATGAAACATAAAATTCAGGATATCAATTTTTTTTAATATATATTCTATTTATTAAAGCAAGCCGGACGGTCATGCTGCCATACACCACTCTTTCCAATGTGTTGTAAACATCGCCAATGTGACCTTTTTTGTGTTGTTGAGTGGAAACTGCAAAAAAAAGCATGTGTGCATTTGTTGTCGCTTAATGATTAACGTTACTGTCCATGCTGTAACTAGAAGTGAGGGCTGTTGCCATAAATTAAGCTTAAGGTAGTTAGAAGAGTAAAACTTACAGTCACAAACTGATCTACAGATGCCTTTACACTGTGCTCATGTAATATTCTACAGATATATACAGGCAGATTCCCAACCAACTCCCCATTATACTTTTGAAGTAATCTATAACAAAAAATACGCTGCATACCTTGACATATTTCTAACAGACTGCTTCGGACCTAGAACTTAGATAATTTAACGTTTCTCTCAGGAAAGATTTTTCCCTATTGTGTCACAAATGTATTCAATTAAAACCCACATGCTAGGATAGTAAAGACAAACAATATTATATAATAATATAATATTGTATTTACACATGCAGGCGTACACACAGATCCAGCTATGGCGTCTCCACTACTAAAGTATGGCAGAAATTTTGACTCAGTCCTATAGAATTAATCAAATTAACCAACTGTCGTTTTCTTAGGCCCTTACACATCCTTCAACGTTTATTCATTAAAATGATGTTCTTCCTGGTTTCTCAAGCTAGTAATAGAAAATGACCTCATGCTCTGGTTTGGAAAAAGATCATAGACTCTGTCTGGAGACACAGTGGCAACAGGGGAACAGATTAAAAAATGTCTGACAGGAGCACATTTATGCCTAGAAGCCATATTCCCCACAAAAACTAAAAGCAATGAAGTATTTACGCACCATGACGTTTTCTACTTTGGGCTTAAAGTATTCATGTCAGAACGTATGCAGCACTTTGAACATTTTGTCATTTTGCTAATAAATGTATTTCTGATTTTTTTTCTACTTTCATTTAAATGACTATGCTATACAGTAACTAATATATACCAGCAGCCTGGATAGCTCAGGTGTTGGAACGCTGCTGGAAATTGTCAGGAGGAATAGTAACAGGGGGTTTACTCCCCAGGGCTGAGACCGCTGAAAGAGATTGGGGCAGTCCGCCTGCATATTAAGTAACATACTGAATCAAATTCTATGATGATGAGGTCATAATCCAAAATACACGGCCACAATCATACAAAAAAAAAGGAAATGATAAACACTATGGGGTGCAATTTAAATGTTATAAAATATTGAATATCTGAGTGAAAAATATAGTGTAGCAACAAGCAAGTTGGTTCAGATTATACTCTGCCTTGTGTTTCAAATTTTGCAATCAAATACATAATTTTCTTCAATTTTCAGGTATGTGAAAATGCCGGTTTTTTTAACTTGTCACTGGGTGTTTTCCTGTCGACAAACATCTGGTCTAATTGCAGTCTCTATGGCCTGTAGGTAAATATTTATTTTTCGTCTTTTAGGTTTCCTTGCCACCAGGGAGGGATAAATCTCACGAAATGCATCATAATAGAATTGATCATAATAGCTTTACTGTTAGCATAAACCTGGGGTGTCATCAGACCTCTCCCATCAAGGCATTTCCACCTTGTTCCCTGGTTCCATTTCCAGTGCCGGCAAGTCATGGCTGAAATTCCCAACCCCCATTTTCTCCACGGGCACATGCGCTCACTTTCCCAGTGTGTGTAAAATATGTGTTTCACTCCATGCGTGGGTTAAATGCAGAGGACAAATTCCACTGCGTACAAGCATAGTGGCAAATGGATCATTTTCATCAATAAAACCTGCCATTGTCAGTCACTGAGATCACAATTTCGGATGTTTGAGGAAATTATTAAGTGAAACGCCTGAATTGATGTAATAATGGCAAAAGTGAGCAAATAAGGGAAAAGATAAAACAACGCCTCGAAAATGTTGCATATAAACACGTTTTTATTGTGTGTGGTAAACTAGTTTAAAGTTAGTTCACTACCATATTTTAGAGAGATCCTGAAGAACACTGAAGCCACAGTAATAATAATTATTCTACCATGTTTCTAGGAATTTCTGTTAATTCTAATCACATTTGGTTGTATTTGAGGAGATTATGTTATATACAGAATTACTGTGGAAAAAGAAACAAGATGGAGGCACACGTCATTAAACCCACACTATTGAAAGAACCTAAAGTGTATGGCTCTTATGGAAAAATAACACGTTAAAAATGTCTCTTTTACATCAATATTCCCTCATATACTCCGTGTTTCTGTGGACGTTATCTTTGCGTTCATTGCGTTACTCAGAACGTCCACATACCTTTAGAGTAAACGCTCTACTGGCATCAATTTCGTAAATGCTTTGTTACACACGCTTTTAGTTTACACAAGACAGTGTTGCGCGCGAATGCCGGCAGCAGGCTTGAACCGGTTCGCAGGCGGAGCAGAGGCCGGTTTCAGCTGGACTGTTGCCTAGAAACCGCTGAGCTATAAATGAATGGCAGCATATCCCAGTCTCATTCAGAGTAGAGCACGCCGGCTGAGTTATAGAGGAAACGTGGACTTTTTATTTCCCCGATTTTGGTCTAATGGGCAAAAATCTTTGTAAATGCTTTTTAAGGTACGTAACTTGACACGGAGACATATTTTCTGTCGATTTCTGGTACATGGAGATCCGCATGCTAGTATAGCTGTAAACTTAGCACGCTGGCGTAGTGGTAAATCATGGGTTTGAACGCATGCTAGCACAAGCTGCATTACCAGTATTTAATTATTCCATTTTGAATAGCAATATGAAAATATGATCCATATCTATTTAGTACTCTCTTGATTTAGTTTATTTTAATTGGTTTACCCGATAATATTGAATGGGAATTGGATCCGCTATTGAAATAAAAACCGGCTAGTCTTACGGGACGCCGGTACAGCTTCAAAGCCAAGTTACTATTACAATACCTCAATACTAGATAAACTAGTACATTTAGTAATTAGACAAAAAAAAAATCTAATCGCATGTGGTCAAATTAAACGTCCCAGCCTTGGTAAATGTACAATATTCGATTGTGACTTATTAATCCACGTGGTCAGATGTTGCACCGTTCATAATCTGTAGTAAAATATGACTTGATAAGGATATTATTATTATGCGCGTATACTCTAATACTTACGTCTGGACAATATATTTTTAACACATCTCGTTTGTTAGTAGTAATAAAAAGGTACGAATATGGGTGCCGAAATCCGAGTCTGTGACCATGGCCTTTCTATGTCATTGCATACGTTACCACTTCTCTCATTGGTCCACAAAATGTAGCGCATTGCCTGTTGGGGGAACACGGGGATTCCTGCTGACTGAAGGGCTTATGGGGGGGAAAAAAAAAGTCGGAGTGATGACTTCTACAGCCTATGTAGTGCACTGCAGGGGATTGGGTTGCGATGGAAGGAAACCGTATTTCCTTATTATCTCCACCTCTCATATTTTTGGAAATTTTGAGTGTTAGATAATGCTACTGACACACACACACACACACACTTTGTTTCCATCTGTATTTTCTGTTTAATATATACGTAATTAAAAAAAGTAGAAAATTGATATACAGTAGAGATTAAAATTTGAAGATGGCACAGCACTATTATAGAATAAAGTCTATAAATCCCTGGTGTCCTCCCATCACCGCAGCTTTGGGACAATTTCTACTGTTAAAAGCACTTTTTTATAAATTGTCTGAAAGCCTTAACCTTACACTTGGTGCTTCTTCATTTAGGTCACTTGCTTAAGCAAAACACAAACTGGCCCTGGCCTTGAGGCATATCTGAAAGGATTTAACTTCACCGGGGAGCCGCCTTGGGTCCACTGAACACCTAAAATTTCATAATTCCATCTCTTTCTGTCCAAGTAAGTAAATTCTATGTATATCTCCTTAGATAAATGTGTTCTTTTGTGGTCCAGTTGTAGATTACAGTACAAGGTGTTTACTGAATGAGTATTTAATGCTACATTGGAAATTGACACAACATCATTGTCATGTTTATCTAGAGAGAACAGACAACACCAAGGACACGTTACAGTTCTGTCAGGGTTATCTTGTTGTAATGAACAGACTAACTCTGGTGCTTCTTTTTATACAGTTTCTTTTGATTTGTTACCATGGCTGCATTCAGTGACTTTGAATTCACCTTCTTGGAAGAAGGGTTCTGTGCACGTGACATTGTTGAGCAGAAGATCAACGAATCTGCATCATCAGTAAGTTTTATTATTATTTTTAATTTATTGTTTTTAAAGTGTATAGACGAACAAATGTAATCTGCAGCATCCTTTTCCCCCCCCACATTAACAATGTTTTTATTTTCCATGTAGGATGACAAGGATGCCTTCTTTGTGGCAGACTTGGGGGATGTTCTTAAGAAGCACCTTAGATGGGTGCGCTTCTTGCCTCGGATTACACCTTTTTATGCTGTTAAATGCAACGATAGTAGGGAGGTCGTACAGACGCTGGCAGCACTGGGAGCAGGTTTTGACTGTGCAAGCAAGGTTTGTGAATTATTTGCCTACAATGGGGGGGGAGTCTCTTTTTAAAAATGTATTAGTAGTAGAAATTTTACTCACATGTCTGTATCTTATAGACTGAGATCCACCTTGTGCAGTCTCTGGGAGTGGAGCCTAGCAGGATCATTTATGCCAACCCCTGTAAGCAGGTGTCCCAGATTAAGTATGCTTCTGCACATGGAGTGCAAATGATGACCTTTGATAGTGAAGTTGAGCTAATGAAGGTTGCTCGTAGCCATGACAATGCCAAGTAAGTATTTTATTTTAATTGATGTTGTGTATAGAGTTTTAAAATGAAAAAAGGAAAACTAACTGTATGTAATGACTTTTTTGTATTTGTACAGATTAGTGCTGCGTATAGCTACAGATGACTCTAAGGCAGTGTGCAGGCTAAGTGTGAAGTTTGGAGCCACGCTGAAAAGTAGCAGGCTGCTTCTGGAGAGGGCAAAAGAGCTGGGCCTGGACATAATTGGAGTTAGCTTCCATGTAGGCAGTGGCTGTACTGACCCAGAGACATATGTCCAGGCCATTTCAGATGCACGCTGTGTCTTTGACATGGGGGTGAGTGATCTTGTCCTGTTAAATTTGTTCATCTGATGGTTTAAGTGTTCCTTTGGCACTTTTGCGTTACCTGACTGACTGAAATTTACGCTTTCTGTTTCAGGCTGAGCTAGGCTACAATATGAACCTGCTGGATATTGGCGGTGGTTTTCCAGGCTGTGATGATTCCAAGCTGAAATTCGAGGAGGTTAGTTTATCAATAACATATATTTAATAACATTTATTCGATGTTAAATTTTGGCAGTAAAGTGAAGTTGAAAATGTTGCGTCGCGTAGATTACAGCTGTGATCAACCCCGCACTGGATAAGTACTTTCCTGCAGACAGCGGTGTGAAGATAATTGCAGAGCCTGGCCGATTCTATGTAGCCTCTGCATATATGCTAGCTGTCAACATCATTGCTAAAAAGGACATGATGGAGAGTTCTGGCTCTGATGGTAAGAACTTGTGTTCTGTTGCCTTTTGTAAATACTTAATCTTTTGAAACATTAGAAAACCTCCTAACTTTTTATATTTCTTTTAAAACAATTCAGATGAATCCAGTGAGACTGGTGATCGTACTCTAATGTACTACGTCAACGATGGTGTTTATGGATCTTTCAACTGCATCCTTTTTGACCATGCACATGTGACACCCATTGTACAAAAGGTATGGCAGCAATTGCACGTCCTGTTGGCTAAATGAAGTGTTAAAATGATTCCATTTTGCATGTGAACTCCAATGAAGTGTTTTCATTGCACTCAAACATTCATCTTTCTGTATAGAAACCCAAGCCTGATGAGCCCATGTACCCATGCAGTATTTGGGGACCTACCTGCGATGGCCTGGATCGTATTGTAGAACTCTGCACCCTGCCAGATCGACATGTAGGTGACTGGCTCCTTTTTGAAAACATGGGAGCTTATACCGTGGCTGCCTCATCAACTTTTAACGGCTTCCAAAAACCAGACATTCATTATGTCATGTCCCGATCAGCATGGTGAGTTCACATTTTAATTTCCTCTGGGTTGCAATGAATTCATATTCTCACTGAATTTTAATCTGTGCTTATGTTAAGGCAAACATTTTTTTTTTTTATCATATAACAGGCAATGCATGCAGCAGATCCATGCACAGGGGATGCCGGCTCTGGTGGAGGCGCAGAGCTCTGGGAACATGGCAGGGCAATGTGGGCATGAAAGTACATTGGAGCTGCCTGCTAAGTCTGGTGCCACCTGTGTTCACTAAGTCAAAATTGATGCAGTAGAAAGAAGTGATGAAATGCATTAATGTGACAAAAAATTAAATCTAGTGGTGGTCCTCTAAAAAAATTAAGGTTTTGGTGCCCAGTGTTACTAAGTGGCTGTTACATTTTAGTATAAAGTCTAACAGTCCATTGTGCCTATGCCCAGAATATTGCAATTTTCTTTTTTTTAAATAAATTTGTCTTTGCTTTCTTTTACTTTACTTAACCAGGGAATGAGGGATGATTGTGTTCTTCTTTACATTTACTGTGTTCTGCTGTTTTTCAGCACATCCACAATTCCACCATCAATGCAATGCAGTAAGAATATATATAACCACTGCAATGGACCACTGTATTCAGGAGCTTTGCATGTGTTGTGAAGTCTCTTCTAACTATTCTCACATTCCCGTCTTGTTTCTTGGTTTTAAGAGAAGTTACTTTTTATGCTAGTAAGGTAAATAATAATAATGGTAGCATAATTTTTGTTTTTGACAATGATTCATTTGAAAATGGATATGAAAGAGAGGGGATTGCATTCGTGCTCCTTTCCTATGGAAACTTAAGTCTTTTTCTATTTTATGTTTTTATAAATAAAACCTTGATTAAAACAAATATTGCTTGGTTTTATCATTTTAAAATAATGCAACAAACATAAGATAACTCCGCCCTTCTGATTACTCATTAATTCCAAAAAAAGTTAGATTTTCCATGCTGAGAAAATTAAGTTCATATATATTATATTTTTATGGACGGCTCCAAGAGCAATTTTTTTTGTTTCTTGGTTAATTAACGTCATCTTCAAAACCGACGGCCATATTGATGACAGAAGGTTATATTCATATACAAGTTAGAATCTCCAATTCACCTGACATGCTTGCCTTTTGAATGTCGGGGGAACATGCAAAAATTCCCAGGTCACCCCGTCCAGGGATCAAACCCGGGTCCTCCTGCTGTGAGACTACAGCACTATCCACTGTGCTGCCCCAAGCAACTATTCCATGCACTTAATTAAAAAACATGCATTTATGTACAAGTAAATTGTACAAAGCATGATGGCAGGTGTAGGATGTGAGAAGTTTTGGGGTTGACAAGTAAGAGAGACGGTGAGGACACAGGTCTCACATCTCAATAAATTAGAATACCATCAAAAACTGAATTTATTTCAGTAATTCAATACATATAGATTAATTACACGCACACACTAAATATAGATGAGTGTTTATTTCTGTTAACGTTGATTGATTACAATGACCCAACATCATTATCTCCGAAAATTTGAATAGTTAACTCAAAACACCTGCATAGTCTAAGTGTTTAAAAGTCTAAGCGTTCCTTTAGTCTGATTCAGTAGGTTACACAATCATGGGAAAGTCACTGACACACTCCACAAGGAGTGTATGCCACAAAGGGTCATTGCTAAAGAAAGTTGGCTGTTCACAGAGTGCTGTATCCAAGCATAATAATGGAAAGTTGAGTGAAAGGAAAAATGTGGTGGAAGAAGTTGCACAAGCAACCGGAATAATCTCAGCCTTAAAAGGATAGTCAATAAAAGGCCATTAAAAATTTGGGAGAGATTCACAAGGAGTGAGTGGACTGCTGCTGGAGTCAGTGCTTCAAGAGCCACTACACACAGACTATTCACACAGAGGACGTGTTCAGGACATGGGCTACAACTGTTGCATGCCTTGTATCAAGCCACTCATGACCAAGAGACAACCAGAAGTGTCTTACCTGGGCCAAGGAGAAAAAGAACTGGATTGAAGCTCACTGGTCCAATGTGTTGTTTTCAGATTAAAGTAAATTTTGCATTTCATTTGGAAATCAAGGTCCCAGAGTCTGGAGGAAGAGTGGAAAGGGACATAACCCAAGCCGTCTTGTGTGAAGTCAGCGCAGCTGTCTACCAGGAAATTTTAGAGCACTTCATGCTTCCATCTGCCAACATGCTTGGCACCTGTCCACACTGACAAAAGTTACTAATACCTGGTATCACTCTGCTTGATTGGCCAGCAAACCCACCTGACCTAAACCCCTATAGAGAATCAAAGGGGTATTGTCAAGAGGAAGATTAGAGGCAGCAGATATATATTATATATTACTGTTATATCATTACTGTTATATATTATTGTTAGTTATAGAACCATGTATTAGATGTATGCAGATTTCGTCACCCAAATGAGGATGGGTTCCCTTATGAGTCTGGTTTCTCTCAAGGTTTCTTCCTTACTATACTCAGGGAGTTTTTCCTTGCCACCGTGACTCATCTGGGATAAAACGCTTTTGGAAAGCTGCTTTGAGACAATGTCCATTGTTAAAAGCGCTTTATAAATAAAATTGAATCCAGTAATGCAGACAAACTGAAGGCTGCTATTAAAGCAACCTGGGCTTCCATAACACCTCAGCAGTGCCACAGGCAAATCACCCCCATGCCACATTGATGCAGCAATTCCTGCAAAAGGAGCCCTGACCAGTTACTGAGTGCATTTACTGTACATACTGTTAAGTAGCCCAACATATCAATTTAAGTTTATATAATATATATATTTATATCATTTTATATAATATTCTAATTTTCTGAGATAATGAATGTTGGGTCATTGATAATCATCAATAATCATCAATAATAACATAAATAAACACTAGAATTAGATCACTGGATTCATAAAGAAAACTGGATTATTATTCTGCAACTCTGTCACTAGGGGGCAATGTTTCCTCATGACCGTTTCTTTAAAGTCTTCCAGCAGTTATAAGTTCGGGCTGTCTGAGCTAGAAAAGTCCTGCATGACTGTTCAGTAATTTCTGCTTAATCCAAACTGTGTCGCAGTCCTGCCAGTGCTTGCCCGATAACTCAGGGCAGGAACAACACTAGACAGGGCAACAATCCATCGTAAAACACACAGAAACACATCCACACACTCAGGGCCACTTTGGAGACACAAATTAGCATTATAAGCATTAAACCTAGCTGGAGGAAACCCATATAAACTCAGGGAGAGCATGCATTTCCCCTTTGAACAATTTATACAGCCATATAATAATAATAATAATAATAATAATAATAATAATAATAATAATAATAATAATAATAATAATAATAATAATAA
>JAOUQV010000002.1:13326462-13338327 GCA_028565295.1 Aspidoras spilotus | reverse complement strand
TGTTCAATCCAAGTTCACACACACTACCCCACTGCTCCGCACTCTCCACTGGCTCCCTGTAGTTGCTCGCATCAGATTTAAAACACTGAATGATCCCGCACCCTCCAAGATTACAGCACTTATCACACCCCACACTGCACCTCGTGCACTTCAGTCATCTAGCACTGCTCGACTGGTCCCCCACATCTCTTAAGGGACGAGGAAGGCATGCTTCTAGACTGTTCTCAATTCTGGCTCCTAAATGGTGAAAAGAACTTAATGTTGGAACGGTGTTGACTGATATTATCTTAAAGCACTTTTGTGCTTTAAGTCGCTCTGGACAAAGGCGTCTGCTAAATACTGCGACTGTAAATGTAAATATAATAAGACCACATGGCAGCTATAGCTGGAGCTTCATTCTCTTACACTTACTCATTCACTCACTCACATGCTCTGGCTGTCATTTTACCCAAACTAATTTGCCAAATAGTTTTCAGCGCAAACCCAATGTGACTCCATCAGTCGGACGCGTGTAAGACACAGGAGCACTACAGCTCAATTACCAGTTCACTTGGTTTAAATAACTTTTTAGAATTTCTGCTTAAAAAATGTATAAAATGATTAGATCAATTGCATAAATGCCAAAAAGGTTCCACTGATGGTTTGGCAACTATCTTATGATCATATACGTAATATTAATCGCTGTATGCAGTCCTTTTTAAGGACGAGAAATAATAATTAATGGAGTTCATGGACAATTAATTGTGGACACCAAAAAAATGTAAAAGAAGATTTTAGACTACTCATTCTAACTAACACTACTAAAGATATGCCACAGAAGCCACAGTGAACTATTTCCCTGTGGCTGAATCTCTAATCAGGTTTTTTCTTGTGTGCGCGCGCGTGTGCATGTGTGAAGAAATAGTGGGTTTACATGCCGCGTACCCACAGCCGAACATGCCGCGGGAGCCGGGTACCGTGTGCGCTCCTTTTGGCTGTCAAGAAGAATCAGAGGCAGTATTGTGACGAACCGTTTCAGTATTGATTTCATAAATAAACAGAGCTAACCATCGATCCTAATCTTATTTTGCATTTCAATTACTGCTTAGAAACATAACCTTCAAATGGACGAGCGTTCAATACCAATAACATTTTCTGATAAATGCTAACATAGCCCTACAGCGCACACTGTGGTACATCCCCCTCATCCTCACAAAGTGTAAATTAGCAGATTTAGCTTTTTCCTTGCCATAAACATTTTATTATGGAACAAATCACTAAAGAGGGTAAAGGACTTTTTTCTTGGTATTTCTGGGAGTGCCACAAAACAAGATCACATACCTGCACTATTGCTGTGCACTAATACATACATCAAACGGCACACACTGCACATAAGATGGAAACTTGATGCAGTGAATTTTACATTCCATCAGACTAATCTGAATAATTATTATTCCCTTATAATCAGTATGTGAATCGTGACTGCCCACCTGGTGTTGGAGCAACAGGAGGATGTGCTGACACAGAGTGTCAATGAGAACAGTGGCGGGTGGGAGGAGGCAGGTGAATTCAAGGCCCCCAGACTATGCTGTGATCTGGCCCCAACTCAGGCAGACATTATCCTAAGAGTGCTAATGGACCCCATTTTATTTTTATACACACTGTCACAATGAAGCTCAGATGCCAAGGTAACCTTCGAGAGAATGAGTGGAGACGTGACAAGGGCTTCTTTGGTTGCTGCCGCAAGGTGTAAGAGTGCTAAATGAGGGAGGAAGACTGAAGAGCCCTCTACCAGATGCTGTTCAACTAGTTCTGCATCAACTAACTAGCCAACTAACACTTAATAAACACGTACATATAAAAAGAATATTGTATCAATACATTTCACAGAACTATTAAAATGCTCGTATGCAAGAGAGAAGAATCAAAAACACTGAAACTTGCGGCACAAAATGCAGGCGTGCAGTGACCAATAGAGGACGCATCCCAAATTACCTCTGGAGGGAAAAACTCCCATGTGGACCACATGGGTGTACAACAAATAAGTCAGTTCATTTAGAGTGCAAGGAATGAGCGTGCTATGCACAGCTTACCAGAAGCGAGAGGGCTCCTTCTGAGAGGCCAGAGAATGGGACAAGGAGGTCCTGTTGGCAAAGGAGACGTGTTAAGAGACAGAGTGATAGAAATGCATGAATAAAAAATGCAGTTGCCATTTTGTCTGTTAAAAGGGCATCTTGAACATGCCCTTTCATAGCAGCACTCCATCCAGATTTAAAGTGTAAAGAGTGTAAAAAAAGATATTCGTGATGAGACACATGCCATTGGTCAGTCAGATTGCTGTGCCCTCTGCCGTACACATGCTGGACTCGTCAATCCTCTCACTTTAGGGGAAAGGTAGGTTGAGCGCAGCCACAGGCCCGTGTGGGTAATGTATTCTGAAACCAAATTACGGTAAGCCGATCCCATCTGGATAGTGTCGGAGTGGGGGGCTGTTCTGCTTATCCATGATAGCATCTCCATGCAGACAGCAAAAATCTGATTAACCCAATAGCACTGAAACACTGGTCAAAGAGCAAGAGGCTTTTAACTTAAGATATACTAATACAATTCCGCTGCCTTGTTTTCTATACAGCTAATACAATAAAAAAAAAAAAAGAGCTGAAGGGTGGAGAAAATAGGAAAAGCCGTGGCAGGGTTGTGCAATTTAAGCAATCAATGCGCCAACTTGGGAATGAAGTCAAACAAATTTAAGCGTAATTCATCACTGAGTGCTTATGGAGGTTCGCCACAGAAATATATATTCGGACTGTCATACGGCTATAGACCATCATGGAAGGTGGAAGAGGGGGGGCTGGTGTGAGTGAGAAAACAGGATAGGCTTGTCAGTAAGTAAAGGAACACAGAAAAGTCTTGTCTCTTTTTATTCTTATGCACTGTGATTGCTAAGAGAGAAGAAAAAACTCAAAGTGACAAGGCAGAATATTGCCAGATTTCGGAGTGGTAAAGAAGCGCCACAACAACTCGACAGGGGCAATACACATAGACATATCGCCCCATCTTCCGCCTGCACTCTTGCATGCAAAATTTAAAATGAAGACACTATAAAAAAAAAAAAAAATAAGCGTAACAGACAAACACCCGTCCGTACGGGCAGAATAAACAAACACCCGTCCGTATGGGCAGAATAAATGTGCCAACTGCTACGTTGAACAGAAAACCAGAAACAAAAACATTTCGTGCTTGTTGGTGTCGTCTCTATAACAATGTCATGCGCAATCATCGCTGATCTCCCTGTATCAGATACTAACGAATGTATCATTTATGTGATCAGTTGGAATAAAACAATAAGTCACTGTATATAATCTATATAAAGTCGAATATATACAGCTGAATTTACTAGATAATAATTTAGAAGATAAAAACAAGATTCACATCAGGGTTTCAGAGAAGAAGATCTCTATAATATCTCTATAATAACTCTATATCTCTATAATATCTCTATAATATCTCTATAGCTAAACGCCCATTTCTATAATTTAATCTATAAGTAGATAAATACTTAGAAGTAGATTTACTTTAAAACCGAAACAGTTTAAAATGACATTTCTGAATGAAATTTTTTTAGAATTAGTTTTATAATTAGAATTTTATAGTTTTTAGAGTTTTCCCATTTGTATTTCTACAGCAGCAAATTAAACCATATAGAGACGTTAATGCACACAAAAATAAATATCTTTAAAATAACGTCCGACTTAAAAAACCTACAAAATAGATCTACACTCACTCTACAGTGATTATTATAAAACTAACTAAACAATTTAATTCTCTAAAACACATATCGAGCGTTGATGTCGGTCTACCTCGCTAAATTTAAACAGTACACAAACCTAAAATCATCTTTTTTACTATTATTTCACAGTTGCATGTTTTAATAATGTCCATGTCTCTAATAATGTCTTACTCTAGTGTATCTAAGATAATATTATTATAATGTGTCAATTTTTACATAATGACAAAATTTGGTCTACAAGTCATATTTATCTTAATTTAGCACAGGACACACAAATGATCAGTGTTTGTGTTGGTGTGTGAACGGGTTAAAGCAGCTTCTACCAGCCACTTGTACACTTGTACATTAAAAGAGTGGCTGGAACAATTAAAAATAAATGTTCCTTATATATTTGCTAGAAAGATTTGCAATAAAAATAAAAATATATTTAATAATCATTATAAATAAACACATGAATAAATTAACATTTAAAAATAAATATAAAACATTCGACAATATAATTTTTTTTATTATGTGCATAGTGAATAAATATAAATAACACAAAGTAAAAGAAGAAGAAAAGATTTATTCCCGTTATAATTGAGAGGGTTTTATTAAAAAAATAAAAAAATCCATGCAGGTTTATAAGGAACAAGAATGAAAATCTTCTCCTGGCAATATTTAGATGAGTAAAAAAATAAATATATATAAATAAAACATTTATTCGTATACACATAGCAACGACGCTATATATGTGAAGATCTATTTGCATTTAAACAGACACAACTGTCACAGGAATAACTGGGACATTTATTCAGCATGCACATTTTAATATAATTTCTTCTCATTTTAAAATGCAGAGCACACTCACTTTTATAAGTCGGTCATTTTGGGAAGTGTGTGAACGTATATACGTTTAATTCCGAAGCTGTCTGCTGTGTACTGAAGAAAGAGCTTTATTGAACCTTTCTAATCCTGCTTAGTGCTACAAAGCAGATAAAAAAAAAACGCATGGCTAAGGAGTTAACGAGCTCGGCCGGGGTACAGCGTGGTCAGTGGCCGGGAAGACACACTTCCCCAAATGCGTATACACACACACACTCACACACAAACACAATCCTGCAACACGGTCAATTTTGCCATTTCATTCCATTCCTTCAGTGTCTCTGTAAACCTACATGTCGCAGGAAAGAAAAAAAAAATCCATACAGCTCAGCTACGTGCCATTATTCTTTTCAATCTTATCAATCTTTCAGCCTGTCACGGTGTGTATCATTTTATGATAATCCAGCCACAACAACACACACTTGGCTGATTGGATTTTTAGCATGAAAAGAGTTATCGTCTTAAATTATGAGCGCTTTCAATATGGCTTATGATTGTTCTTTCAACGTGATATATATCCATACATGTAGAGATTACTAGGTGAGCACAGAAATAAAGAAATAAATTAACTTCTGACGGCTATAAATTGTGGGAAGGGAGACAATGCTATAAAATATTTATATGCAGATATTTACATGTCTGATTAAATTGATTAGGTATTAAACATTTTTAAAAAAGTTAAAGTAAATCAAATACGGTTTTAAAATAAAACTTATTTTAACATAAAATAAAACTACGAATCAATTTTGATTCATAATAGTGAAAAGAGAATGCACTGCGAGGTTAAATGCAGAAGTTTAAGAGTGTAAGAGAGACCACCGCACTGCTCCCTGCCATCATATCTCTCCTTAATCCCAGCCCAGCAAACTTCATGGGATCTATTTAACCGCGTCTTTTTTTCTTTTGTTTCTAGATCTTTAACTGCGCACACACACACACACACACAAGTGCTGCTTTCCGGCTTCTCTGCCTGCTCTTTTTGTCCGCCATTATCAAAATCCTTCAGAATTGTTTTACGTTTTTCTTTATAAAGCACAAACACCCACTTACACACACTTGTAAAAGGAAATTACATTAAGGAGCCTCTAATTGATTGGCTATGCACTTAATGCAATGTGCAAAGAGTGCCACACACAGCTAATAACCGGCTTTCAGGAGTTATTTATGCAATCCACAGAACAAGATCAGAGCACCTGCTATCCTGCAGTTAATAATGTCTTCAAGTCGCATTAATCCCAAAAAAAATAAAAAAAAACAGAGAATGTGTGTGTGTGTATGCATGTGTGAGTGTGTGATAAAAGCTTCGACATTAAGAGTTTAAAAAAGTTTCCAAACAAATCCTTAAAGAAAAAAATGAAATGCAGTAAGGGTTAGGTGTGTTAAAAACAAAGCAGAAAGGAAAGAGAGGAAAGATGCACCTACTGGTTATGATAGCTGAGAGGATCAGGGATGCAAAGTTCTGAAACGTCCATCAGTCCAGTTTTAGCATTCCAGGAAGAAGAAAAGGAGGAAAGAGGAAACTAGTGACAGCTACTTCCCCCCACAAAAAAGACACCTTCAGAGGGACACCTTCAGAGGGAAAAGCAAAAAAAAAAGAAGCACCTAGCAGAACACTCCCTAGTCAACACAGGTACAAGAGTGTGTGCCTGCGTGTGAGTGCATGTGTGTCTGTTGGTTTGTGTGTCTAAGTTAGTACTGTGTGTGCACGTGTGCGTTTCTGTCTGTGGATGAGGATGTGCAAGAGTAAGGGGGGGGGTTAGGGTGAAAGCGAAAACGGGGTAAATGCAAGTGAACGAGAAGGAGGGAGGGATAAAGGGAGGGAAAGAGAGAAGGAAGAGAGAGAGAGAGAGAGAGAGGAGCGCAAGAGGAAGCAGCGAGAGAGTCGAAAGATGGAGTGGCTATGAGACAGCGAGAGAGAGGAATGACTCTCTCCATGCTCGGGATAGGGCTCTTTAAGACTGAAGGGCTTGATGAATATGGAACAGCTGCTGTTGGTTGGCTCTGGGGGAGGCAGGACTTAAAGCGACAGAGAGCACTGGTGAAACACATGGGAGGGGGTGGGGAGATGGGCCAGGGGTAGTGGAAGGCCTCTGGGTTTCTTAAATGCCCCAACAGACAATTGCATATCCCGCCACACACAGACATATTTCTGATATCGTGCATCATGTCATAATATACTGTATAATTACAGATTAACGCTAAACTTAA
This sequence comes from Aspidoras spilotus, assembly GCA_028565295.1. NCBI lineage: Eukaryota > Metazoa > Chordata > Actinopteri > Siluriformes > Callichthyidae > Aspidoras > Aspidoras spilotus. The sequence goes on along the minus strand of JAOUQV010000002.1, from coordinate 13,331,486 downwards.
CCTTAACAATACGTTCAGTTTAAAACTAATTTTAATGCCATTTCATTAAACAGCCATTTTTTATTGCTACACATATTTTGTACTGAATGTTTAAAATCATACACTGGACATTTTTAAAAGGTGTCGAATCAATAGCCACTTTATTTTAGCTCGCGCCATAAATTAGAGCATCTGTGAAGTTTTTCATATACACCATGACACAGTGGCTGTCTTGTGGAAGTCTCAGAGCAAGTGTGAGAAATGTTTAGAGTGATCACTCAAACTGGACACCCATCAGCTTCTAAAGCGGCGGAAAATCCTCGCCTGTCTTTAGTGTCCCGCGGCTTCAAAAACACCAGTGTCTCACTGTTGATCAAGCCTAGGAACTATGCAGGGAATGCAGATACCATTTCACAGTTGATGAGCGTCTCCATGTTACTGTATCCCATTTTACAAAAGCAACGGCTTGCTGTATCATCCAAAAAGGAGATTTGGCAAGGCCAGAGGGTAATGTGAACAGATGTAGCCCCACAAAACCAAAACTAATAAATCCTAAAGAATTTGCTGTCACGATAGACAAATATAGAAAAAAAATAAAATAATCAGTTCAAAGTTGTGCATGTTTTTTGTTTGTTTGTCCACACTTTCTGCTGCGAGTATACGAGACGGCTCTAGGGGGATGTGGGAGGGTCGCTGTCTCATTATAAGACAGTTCAGCATATCCTTAAAAGAAACCAGTCCTCTCCTATTCATCTGCTCACGTTTCCATAATCAATACTAATGCATCATGCAAACCCTACTGATCATCACAGATCCCACTGATGCTCCACGGCAAGCCTCTGCATTTGCTCTCCATAAAAACAGCCTTTATTCAGGTACACATCATACCTTTTTTTGCATAAAATGGCAGCCATATAGCGAATATTTTCAAAGCTTAAATTAAAGTCTTTATCATCATATGAGAATCTAAGAATAATGAAAAATCTGCACTAAATAGCTACACATCTAAAGTGAAGTACATTGTTCTGATTATTATTTGATATGCTTTAATTATATGTGCATATTCATAAGACCCCAAACACCTATTTGCGCCAACATGCATGTGGATTTGTTTATAAAAAACTTTTGACAACCGTGCAAAACTAAAGTAAGTGCATCCGCATTGCATTTTATATAGAAAAGGGTGCCTCTTGTTTCAAAGCTTCAGAAAGATAATGCAATTTAATTGAAAAACATGGGATTAAAGGTCATTCATCTAAAATTTTAATTCATCTAATTTAGTTAAACAGGAGGAAAGAATCCCTCTGGAATGCTTATTACGTGAAACTGGTTTGGGATCGTGCACAAAAAAGTGCTGCCTCATACTTTTTTTTTTATATACATTCCACCTTGCACATGTTCTCCACATTATTTACTAATATATTAATTGAAAATAAAAAGATAAATTGCATTTAGTCAGCATTACAGATTCATTTTTCAATCGTAAAGGAACACAAGTATTGCATTGTGACTGATTTAGGGAGGAAATGATTCGCTTTCGTGAAATCTGGCACAGGGAGCAGAAAATATTATGCTATATATAAACATACTGTATATAATGTGGCGAACTTGGATATAGTAACCATAATGTTATATTTAATGAGCTATTTGCTTAATCATCATATTGGTGCACAATACAAACTTAGCCAAGGTCTAATCGACGATTAAAACGATGATATACGGAAAATCTTTACGGATGATATATAAAATTGTAGCATCTGCAAATTAGCTGATGATCTGTTTCGGTGTAGCGAAGCTCACACTATAGTGTTTACTGCATGGGTATGTATCATTTGAATCCACGTAGTCCACTGCCCTATGTGAAGACACTTAGCCATCATGTGCACTGGAGATTCCTAATCAAGTGAGCACACACTAAATATGGAGAGGAGGACACAACAAAGATGGACAGGGGTCAGTGTACAGTCAAATTCTTACTAAAATCAATTCCTGTTTATGCACTTAAATATCGTAGAAGCTACATCACATAAACCTGAGATCTAATGCACACAAAAGCACATACCTACACACACACACACACACACTTCTGAGATCTTTATCAAGTCCCAACATATTATATGATTATTACTAAACTTGACCCTAACCAAAACAATATTTGTTTAGTTTTATTTCAAATGCAGTGTGTTCTTTCTGGAGACTGTAATACTATTAGTACTTCTGCTCACTGCTTGATAAGACAAGCCTGATTATTAACGCCTGTTTAATTTCTAATAAGATACTTAGATCTGATAACGTCATTTCCGTTCCTTTCCACGATTATCTTCTTACATGTCACGTGGTGCAAATATATATTTAAAACACCTTAAATATTAGAAACAATGAAAATGTAATAGACTAAAACTGATGTGGTTCGGACATTAGCCCAACTACAGTTTAATAAAAGATGTAAAAAAAAAGTGTTCCGAGTGCTCGATATGATTTATTCCGACGTGTCAATTGATCTACGGTGCATTATAAGAACACAGGTGTGCTTTATGATATGCGTAGAACTAGAGAACTTTGAGGCGCGTCACCGCGGCTGGGCGCGCACACAAACCATAAGGCTGATTGGAACAAATTAATAAAAAAAATTAAAAAATACGCATTTAAAAAAAAAAGTAAATGATTTTACAAAGTAGATAGAGAGAAAATAAGAGAAAGGTGGAGGTAAATTACTCTACCTTCTCCCACAAACCGGCCATTTTCAAGATCTCCATGCAGGTGTAAGTGCGTAAAGATAGAGAGGTCTTCCTTCAGTCCAGGCTGCGCTTACCTTTACAAAAACTGACTCCTCGTGTCTGAACAAGTGTAGGTGTGTGTGTAAGTAAGAACCCCTCCTCCGTGTCAGTCACTGCATCCCAACTCTACACACGCTCACACTTTTCTCACACCTTAATTGAGAGATTAAACTAACACTCAGTTAATACTTCTCCCAGGTTCAGACGACTCCATATAAGAAGCATATTTTTTAATTCATGCTTCCATTAGTAGCTCGTTGTTTTTTATTTTTTTTTTTAGGAGAATTGAACGGATATTCGAGTTGCGGTGCCAGTCTTGAGGCATGTCCTTTTTAACTTGAGGAAGAAAAAAAAAAGCGGTCTTCGACGCCACCATCGATGAATAAATTACGAGACAACTCTTAGCGCGTCGCGTCTGAGGCAGCTGAGCTGAGATATTGCCAACGGTGTCGTGTAACGTTCATCTAAACTTTAGGACTTTACTCCAAACAAGAAAAGTTCAACTACATTTACAAAATAAAAGTTTTTAAAATGGCAGGAATTTCAGTCTGGTATGTAGTGTTAACGTACCTGATAAGGTAAAACGTGCCGGCGATAAGAGTTCCGAAATTACACCGCGAATAAAAAAATATACAGAACAATATAGTATTTTTTATTATTATTATTATTATTATTAGTATTATTTATTATTACGTTTTTAACTTTTGTGCATTATTAGTTTTTAATAATTTCAATAATTGCTTCTAAACACGTGTTCCAATACCACGTGTTACAGTCTCTCTGTAGTTGTTATTTTTTATTATCAGATGTGATTTTATTTAAATGTATTATTTTCATAAAATATCAAATAAACTAATATTTTAAAAATCCCAGTATTTAAAGTGAGCCCACGTGATTATCTCCACTAGAGGGAGCACAATTTCACAAGAATCAACCGAGTTCTAAATTAGCCTGTGTTGTATGAATGCAAGCTCATATTCGTGGATGTTATAATACATTATAATACAAAACATTAATTGTTTATGTTTACATTGAAAAGCTGTGATTCTGTAAAAAAAATGTTATTTCACACGCATTAACAGATTTTTGGATATTCACGTTATAGGCTAGTGATTAAATAACATTAATTCATTCTCTTATTCGTTCATTATTTTCTGCCTGATCCACACGGGGTCGCGGGCAAGTCGGTGCCCACCCGGCAACGCTGGACGCAAGGGCAGGAACAACCCTAGACACTGTGACACTCCATGGTAGTGCACACGCATATACACATTCATACACTAAGGGCTACTTCAGGACACCAATTAACCTAACTCAAATGTCTTTGGGTATGAGGGAAGAAAACTGAGCACCTGGAGGAAACCCAAGAAACCAAGGAGAGAGAACATGCAACTGCAACACAGAAATTTCCCAGGTCACCCAACTCAGGGATTGAACCCAGGTACATCTTAGGGACTGAACCGTGCCTCCCTATAAAATAACAATGATAATAATAATGATTATTTAATAAATAATAATTATAAAAATAATGAGCACTAATAGTAATAATAATAATAATAATAATAATTATTATTATTATTTGTAGTAGTATACATTGAGTCTACAGTCTCAAATATACAGTACTGTTTAAAAAGCCTTATGCACCACTATAGTACAAATATTGTTAGAGATGTTTATTTTTATAAATTATGCATTAATCACAAATGTTTGCAAGTCGAGTAAAAATGCAATTTACATAAAATTAGTAAGAAAATAAAACAAATGTGACAAAAAAGTCTCCAGAAGACCAGTGCCAGATTCTCCCAGATTGTACCATGCAACTATATTTATTGAGAAAGCACTCCATATATTGACCTTCTTTTGTTTACCACTGTCCACTGAACTTCACAGTGTTTTCTTTATTGTAGAAATATATAAACTATTTTTCAGCCATCTTTGATTTACAGCATGTCTGTTGGAAAAATATCATTTGGAAATATAAAATATCCCTCTCCAGTCTTGCGCCCAGAAATAGCTTGTGACCCCTTGAAGATTAAGCAGGAAAATATAATATAAATTATCTTTCTTCTGACTTGGTAAAAACAGGACTTTTAAGGACTTGTGCAGTGTACTGTACCCGTATCAAAATCTATTCGTTTACTGACCACCAACATGTGCAAAATATTCATACTAATAGGACAAAACATCTACAGGGGTTAGACAATGAAACTGAAACACTGGTCATTTTAGTGTGGGAGGTTTCATGGCTAAATTGGACAAGCCTGGTGG
>JAOUQV010000002.1:12857704-12869653 GCA_028565295.1 Aspidoras spilotus | reverse complement strand
GTGTGCAAACATAGTGGCAAAATAGAGGGATCAAAATATACCTTTCTACATAAACACACAAACAAAGAATACATTAAAACTCACCTTTTATTATGGTAATGTTATTTTATATGTCAAATTACAAGTGTATGATGTAACATAAAAACAATTACAAACATTTGTATGCATATTTACATTATATATTTATGAAACGTAACAAGCTACATCTGTATAAACAAAAAAATACAACTATGACATGAGTTACTGAACTATAAATATTACATCATATACTTGGTATTTTTCAAACCAGGATACAAATACCTAGACGTGTATAAATCAACACAACCATAGCAAGAGCGGTTAAGTTTCGGATGGAACTTCTGATGGACATGAGGCACTTTTTCGAGGTCGTCACTGAGTGAAGCAGATGGCACTAAAACTCATATCAACTACAAGGCAGTGTTCATAGTGGAATCATCAGGAGTACCATTTATATACGGCAATTACCATAACACACGTCTTCACAACTGCAAACTAATCACATGAACGTTACATCATTAAGCGCTATGAAAGAGGGTGGGGTGGAGGCAGGTATGTTTCAGTGCACTAAAGCATCGAAGGAATTCCAAAGAAACCACTTAAACTGCTTTGAACATTAGCTGCTGCTGTTTTTTTTTTTTTTTTTTTTTTTTTTTTAAACATCACATGGAAATGACTGATTTACATACCATTTCTCTAAAGAGTAAAGAATGTTCATCTTTTATGCATTCCCGAGTTATACACAAAGTCCAAGGTTTAAAAAAAAGTAAAGACTAGCAGCAAGTGGTTAAAAAACTGAAGGTGGATAAATGCAAGGTTAACAGCAAAGTGGAAAGAAAGCAAAGAAAGCAGACTGGTTGCATATTAAATACAAGACATTACATGTGGCTTCACGGTGTTGATCAATGCAGAATTAAACTGAAGATTACAGGATGTGTTTTATCTGTTCAATATAATCGTATGGATGTGGCATTCTACATGTTTCTCTCAGCCAGTAAGTTTTATTATGGTTCATCAAATCTTGGTTCAGCTTGCAAAAAAAAAAAAAAAAAAAGTTTTTTTAAAATTTAAAAACGAACACAGATCTCAAAGATCTCAAACAGTATGGGAATGAGAAAAGTAAATAATCCTAAACATAAAAACGGGTGTGCTTAAAACAAAAAGATACACACAAGACAACACTTGTGATCAGCAAATTCAAAAACAACATGGTTTAACAGTCATCTTTAGCTGAATTTTATTCCTCTCAGCTCAGAATTAGTGATTGGTTATAGCAGCTTCATTTGACGAAACTGTTATTGTGTGGACTGCCACTACATCTCTAGCCTTCTGTCAATCTAGAGAGAATCTCTAGATTAAAAGCGCGATCATTTTCATTATGTATGCCTTCTACTTTCAATGTGAAATAATACTAAAAAGGTGACCTATGTACATAATGCTGTCAACTCGCTCTATATTATATACCGACAGCAGTGATAAACACAACCCTCTTTTTAATAAAAATTAACGGGATTACTATGTTTGCTTAAATATAGTGTTACATATTTACATATCTGAGTTGGGAACCAGGATTAACATATTCTACTATATTAAAGTGTCGCATTACCAAATTTTATGAAGAGATCCAAGTGTTTCTCGTGGTAATATTTGCATAGAAAGAAAAGTGTGTTGATGCAAAATGTACTGGGGATATCAGAGAACTAGGCTATGGAACTATAGGAGCAACGTGTGCTGAACAACAGAATATAAAACCTCATTTATTTATTTATCTGAAAATTCATTTCTTGATGTTGGGTTTGTGAATCTGCAGGATGTGATTTATAATGTTTAGAGAAACCTTGCATTTTACATCAAGTTTTAAATGATATTATATCGGATGAGTTTGTATTCTGTTTGTGTACACAGGAAAAAAAAAGGAGAAAATAAGGAACATAGCGAAACAAACTACGAAACTAAATACTGGATGAAAGAGAACATCTAATGTACATATAAAGCTGTAACCAAAGCTTGAAATTGAGTGCATTTATAAGGGGCAATTGAATTGAGAATCTCAAACACAGGGAGACCCTAATTAAAATGAATACAAGTGCCTTGTTTGTAATAGAATTTGGACACCCTGTAACCATGATTATTAAAATACCAAAATGTCTCAAAAACTTGCTGGTTGAGCACAATTTCAGCTTAAAAAAACTATAATAAACACAAGATGAAAATAAAAGTTAAATGGGCAATTTTTCTAGACTAATTGGTCTCTCAGTGTCTTGCAGACATTGATATGGAAGTGAATCAGGGATAATTGTGGACAACTGTATTTTATAAATCACGGCGCTGGGATGCACCGTAAATAGACTTGCCAATTAGAGAAGGTTGCATTTCAAACATTAGTATGATTAATAACAAAGGCTATATGTCATACTTACATTTCCAAAGAAACACTGAAAAGAAATGCAGGAGAAGCACACCCATTACAGAAAATTACATTTGTAATGCTAAAACTTATACGTTTTTGTGTATGTACCATTATTCACCAGAGTTACCTTTCATGGGAGAACCCTTAACTAGTGCCTGTTTTCTTTTGTCTAATATTTACACGGTCAGCTAATGCTCCAGTCGAAATAGAAGGCCATTTTATACCTACTGCAAATTCACAAAAAGCAAGAAAATATCCCTTTTCCCATACCCATACCCATACAGCAGAACCTCTGTATGCACAACCAGTTTTGTTTTCTTTGTTATAGTTTTGATCTCTGTACAAAAGACAACATTCCTTCACAAAGGTTACACTTTTTTGTAATCAAAGTCTGACAACTCTATGTCAAGTGATTTTTTTTTGTCTCTTTTTAATATATTTTTGTATTCATTTTGTAATTCAATTTCATTCTGTAAACGCCTTCCTTTCCGTAACGAGCTCAATGATAAGCGCTCGAGAGCCCAAGAAGATCCGGTCATTGGCTTCTGCTGCTCTCAGCCAAATCAAATCTCCAAAGCCTCCAAAGTGGCAGACATCACCCTCCTCAAAGGTGAATGTAAAAAGAAAATTAACGGCTGCCGTTGTTTCTTCACGTGGCCGTGTGCTTTATTCCCAATGCCACGACTCAGCCAGCGGCCTTATGTTTGCCGCCGCAGCAGTGACAGGCCTCGCCACAGTGGTGACAGGCCCGCAGTGGTGGGTAGCAGCACATGCATGGTGCGATTATGGAGAGGCCGAAAAGCGCCAGCCAGCGCATGCAGAACTGCTCTTCACTGGAGTCACATGAGCATGGGTCCGAAAAGTCTCCCTCAGAATCGGACATGCAGTGGTAAAGCATGCTCTCTGCACACAGCATGCAGCTCACCTTATAGATGCACTGCTTGATGGGGTCAGGAGCATCCTGGCACTCCCCGCGACGGTTCTCCTCGTGGTTAAACATCTCACGGCAATAAATGCACCGTGAGCGCTCGCCATCCTCTCGTCGTCTCCGAGACTTTTTGGACTTCAGTAAAGGTGAAGGCTGCTGAGTTTTGATTGCGTCCTTGGTCCCTGTGCGATGCTCAGAGCCTTCCAAAAATGAGTACTCATTTTTCTTGTTGTCCAATTTAGTAAATGCGGTGGAGAACTCAGCATCATCCCGCTCGGTGTCCTGCTTCCACATGACTGGATGCCTGTAGTCCTCATAACCACGTATGAGGACGTCCTTGCGGGGGTTGATCCGAACGACTTCTTCATCAGCCATGTGAAAGCTAACATGGCGTGTTGTGGAGAAAGACACCTAAAAAAACAGGAGTACAGAAAATGTACAGGATTGTGTTATATACAGACAGAAACACACAACTAATTAATGTAATCAGATGTAGCTGCTGGAAAACAAAAAAAAAATATTATGACTAAACAAGTCATAAAGGCAGTTTCTAAGGCTTGAACTGACCTGTGGAGGCAGATAGCGATGACTGGGGCTGGGTGTCTCCTCAAATGGATGAGTGCGAACATAACAGCTGCGGAAAGGCTCGATAGACACCACTCTACCATGCGTAGAGAACGGCTCTCTAATGGGTGTGCAGATGGAAGGAGGCTCCTGATTTACCTGCAAAAGAACAATTGATAATGCAACCTCTGATTACAAGCACAAAAAGATGCTCCAAGAGTGGATAATGAATTAAAAATGAAGTTTCCTTTTTCTTCCACCAGGTGGAGCCTGACATCAACATTAAAATAGGAATATTTTTAGTGAGTTCCTATTTCCTGTTGTTTTGTGCAAGCTTTCTGCCTCAAATTTTTTTACAAACCTCATTTCTAGAAACGTTGGGACACTTTTGAATTATGCAATAAGACTAAAATATAACATGTGAAATCAAACTGATAAAAGTACAAAATAAATTTTTTTCCACTGTCAAACAAACATTTTTTTAATATAAGGAAACAACAGAATATGACGACCACATTACGCTCAAAAATAATAAGAGTTGCAACAAGTCCAGACAAAAACTAATGCAATAAAGTTTTCGATGTTTCCACAATTAGGAGTTTAACTGGTAACATGTAAGGCTATCAAGACAGAGTATAAAAAGCTGCATCAACCAAAGGTTTAGTCTTTGCAAGCAAGGATGGGTTGAGGTTCACCAATTTATCAAACTTAAGATTTATCAATCATTGTACTTGGAGAGAAATTTCAAACCAATTAGGTGTGTTATGATCTACATTTCATAACAGTAGCAGCCATAGCATGTGTGATCTGCATTGAAGTTACTATGCAACTGATATAGAGGATTCCATCTGTATTTTGGAGCGACATGTGCTGCTGTCTTTTTCCAGGAACTCCTACAGTATTTCAGCAGGACAATACCAAATCTCTTTCTGCACCAGATACAACAGCATGGCTTCATTGACATGGGGTGTGTACATAAGCGATCTATTACCTATTTAAAATGTGTGGTGCTTCATGAAGAGGAGAATAATACGATAGCCACCACCGACTGTTAAACAGGCAAAAATTCCACTTGGAAAGCTGCAACTTATTGAACATATTCAATCCCTAAACAATTAATAATTAGAATTGAAAGAAAAAAAAAGATGTGACCCAGTGTATTAACATCTGACCTACAGTGTGTCTGGGGTGGTCCCTTTCCACTGAGGATAGAATGGAGCATAGTAACAGATGTGCAGTAATTATACACCTACAAAAGGAAACTATTTGGCATGTGTAGAGGATAAAATGGGTGTAGCTAAAAAGTAGGTGTACTTCATAAATAGGAAATGGATAGTATACAAATGAGAGATATCTGGTGTCTAGCAAAAGGTCATTTGCCCAACGGATCCTCTAGGGATATTGCTGAGGTGCAACACGTAAATATGGTACTGGTAACGAGTTGAACAGCATCGAGAATATGGCACAAGTTAGAACCAACCACCTCCACTGCAACATGGGAGGAGGAAGTACCTAAAAAGCTCTGGGAACTGGGAAGCTATCAGGAGTCTGGTAAAGTGATATCTAAATTACAGAGTGCTCATCGGTGAAGCCACATGAGCTTGCTACTTTTAGGGCATACATCTCATATCTTCTCTTTCATTCATACATACACACACATCCAGGTTTTCCTGCTCTGCATATGGGAGAGGCTTCTGGCACTGGTTAGTCAGTGCCGTGTGTAAAGTAGCCCACGCCAGTGTTTTAACTCACAGCGGAAATCTGGTTTGCTCCCAGCTGCTGCGACAATAATTACTGTCCTGTGGTTGCTAAGAGATGCTTCCTTTGACCCCCCCCCCCCGCACCTTTTTTCTTTTTCTCTTAAATGCACAAGAACTCATACAGATAGTATGAAGGAGAAAAGGGAGTGAAATAAACAATGAAGTGGATAAAATGGTGCATGCATTTGTATGTTTGAGAAAGATGAGAAGAGAGAAATGAACAGCCAATGGGTTTGCCAGGGGAATGTCATAAACTAGCTCCAGCTGGAGAAACGCAGTCCAGAACTTAAAAAGCCAGATGACAGCTGTGTGTGTGTGTGTGTGTGTGTATGTATGTATGTGTGCGCGTATGAGTGTGTGATGGGAGGAAGGGAGGAGAGTTAGAGGCAGCTGAAATGAGAACCAGACTTGGAGTTCCTTTTAAAGCTTTTGCTGCAGAGTGGCTTGAGTCTGAGAATATGCAGGGGCAAATCTGGATGTGATCTACCGATACAGCACTGTGGGAGATAAGAATTGAAGCCTGGCAGCACACCATCAAGGAGTAGAATGCACATTCACTTGCTCTCTCGCGCTCTCTCTCTCGCTTTCTTTTTCCTTTGCAGATTGGGTCTCTATTGAAGGCATGTGTGCACAGGTCTACTCAAACACCCAAAGTCACACGTAATGGCTCATTTTCACATGCTTTCAAGGACATAAAACAGTATGAAGGTTTTCACACCGAATTTAATCCTTTTGTCTTCAGGAACAAACCACTTGGTAAAATAAGATTAGAACCTGATGCAGAGTTTTTACACTATTTAAATTATGTATCCAAGAAATCCTTAATGTGCCGTTATACAAAAATATACTTTACAACATTGCCAGATAACATAAAAAACAACTTTTATGGATGGGAAAGTGCTTAATGAGAGATTTGGCAAGAGCTGTTCTCCTTTTCCGAGTTTACTGCCTCCCCACAAGATGATTTTCTTGTACACAACTTCCTTACTTAGAGAGAGAGAGAGAGAGACACAGAGAGAGAGAGACTGCAAACAAATTCTTGGCTCAACTAAGATGGCTTCAATCAAACCAGGCACACACACACTTCCTAGAGGCCAAATCTTCAAGCATTTATATTAATTCAAGACAAGCGAGTAATTCATCTCATCTCTGCAGTCTTTATACTATAAGTGCACACCAAAATTCTGAATTTATTTATCCTATTTCTTCTAGGAATCCACAAGAGTTTGGCATCAATGGAGATATGATCATGATTCCCAACTTGGAGATGAATAATTACAGTGAATTCGCCTCGAGGATAGCTAAAAAGAACTTCTTATTTTCAGGAATACCACATAACATCTAAGTGGATAAGTGCAGATGGGTGCTTTGGCGAATGTGTAATTGTTTTGTCCGTGCCGTTCTTGAGGTTGAGGCATGTGAATGACTAATTGTTGTGCTGCGTAACCCCAGCACTGTGCTGGTGAATCACCATGGCTACATCCTCAGTGGCTCCTCGCATCTCTCCTCCACTCTCTTGCCTAGCAACAGCAGAGCCATTGGAGCCGATGCATCGCTGATCCCAGGTAAGCTCTACAGACTTTTTCTGTATGAATGAAGTCAAATTCCAGCATGGTTTAAGACTGGAGCACTAAAAATGTCCATTATTTGCCTGAATATATTATGTCTGCTCAAAAATGCATTTAAAAGCATAAACCTACACCTTGGCAGATTATATTATTTTTCCAAGTAAATAACATGGCACATATTAGATCAGTTCTCTCTTTTCTGGAAACTGTTTTGGTTTAAACATCTAGAAGTGAATTAATGAATTAATGTTTAAGAATAAGTACAGTCAGGCAGTAGTTAAAGTAAATGACCCAACATATTGTCCTAGTAAGGCTTTGGGCCAGCACATGACTACAGAATTGCTTCAACGAGCTAGACCATTGATTCTCCAAGCATCTTCCTAAAAAAAATGGTAGTCTACCATCAATTCCATACTGTATATGCAGTCAGTTTTGGAACCAAAACAACAGAACAGCATGTTGTGGAGACCCATATCAATTTAGTCCATACGGAGCAAACCCTGAGACAGAAGTCTTTCCACTGGGTATATTTCATCAGCGAATATAAGTCACCTATCTGTAGACTGCTACATGCTCGTGCCTTACAAGGTGCCAATTTCATTTTACACAAAATTTGCTAAAGGAGGTTCTATTTTTTTTTTCATATACTGACCAGTCGCATCAGGTGCCAAATGACTAAAGAACAATATTTTCACTACATCTTAGTCTATTAAACCCTGGACATTCAAATTAACCTTGTGCTTGCTCACCTGTAATCCATCTTCAGGAACCTCAGAGTCACTGTACACTGGACAGCCTGTAATGAGGTAAAAAAAAAAAAAAGAGAACAAATTAGTGAGGTGCTTATGGAAAAAAAAAGGGTACTGGTATCACACAATCTGCAATTCCAATTCACTTCGGTCTTTCCTTTTAGGGGTGACCACAGTGTACTATCCATCTGTGCATTGATTTGCCACAGGTTTTACCATGGTTGCCCATCATGCCACAACCCCTATTTATCCGGACTTAGAAGTGCCACTATGTGTGCACTGGCTTGTACATCCTCCAGTGGCTGGGTTTTGTGCTCAAACCCACAACCCTGAAATTATAAGTCTCAAACTTAAGCAAATGAACTAGACCGGATCGCAAATTCTGTACATACTAGGATACAATTATATTATTATAAATAAAATATGATAAGGTGTTTGGAATATGGATTATAAAGTATATATATAAAACCTGCCAACTTTTAAAATTAAGAGAAACATATAGAATGACAATGTAAAGAAAGCAAGTAAGATTAACTCCACCGCATCATTCTAAACCTTGCCTTTGTAATTATCAGATAAACTATCAGTATCATGATACAAGCACCCTGAGAAATATAGGAGAAAATATTGAGGCTAAGTGAAGATAAGATAGACAGAGCGCAGCTTGGATTAGAATGGCTGCGAGTTTCCTGCAGCACGATTCTGCCGGCGCCAGGCCACTGTGCTGGATGAGCCATGTGCCTAGTTGCTATAGAAACAGCGCCCTGCAAAGCTGCCACGCTGCGGTGTGGGCAGTAGAGCGATGCAACTAGAATACAGAGGAACCTGAGCAAAGCATTACACAACATAAATGGGACTGAAATACAGAAAAGCAGCCCACCCCAACTACTAAGTGTGCTCCAAACCACAGCCTCCAGAATATTCCCCAGAACCAAACAGTAGCACACATGGGTCTTGATGTTAAGTGTTGTATTCACAAAATAAAAACTACTTTTTGAGCTACTGAAATTAATTATTCATATTGCTACCCTACTTGTTATACCTATATCCAACATCTAGTAAGAAGTCATTACAAGCTGCAAGACCAAATCTCCATGCCTCCCTTACCTACCAACTACCCTTATATCATGCTTACCAACTCTTAGATTGCATATACAGTTTTGTTCAAAATAACAGAAGTCCAACATCACTAATGCGTTTAACTAAATATTTTGCCAGAAAAGATAATACAACATGGGAAAAAATTCCTGACTATGCATAACCGATTAATAGGCAACCGGCACTTAATGTTGTACCTGCTAGTTTTAGCCCTTGCTTAAACAGTTGGTCATTCCAGACACTGTACCAAAGTATAAAAACTTTGATCAAAACTAAATAGCGTGATAGAAAAGAAATCATGCCATCTGCATAGAACATAAGATCACAAGATAGGCAAAGAAGCACCCAATGATCAGCTCAGCGGAAAAAAAGTAGCTCTTCAGTAACCTGTGAGTAATGCAACAATCAGAGGACACCTACGTAAAAACTATTTACAAGAAACCCTCTTAAAGTACCATGGCTAAAAACATAATGTGTTGAAATGTTTATAATTTGCTAAAGAACGCATTGAGTGGCTAAATGAGATATGGCACAACAGTCTATAGACAGATGAGATCAATATTGTTCACATTGGGTGTAAAGGCCACAGATGATCCATAAATACTGAATTTAGACCACAGAACACTTTAAAGACAGAAAAAAATTGAGGTGCAAGCATAATGGTTTGGGGATATTTCATACTTTGGAGATGACCCCATGGCCCACCAGAAATGAGGCAAAATCCTGGTTACCAGATCAAAAAGATTGAAGTTATGAAGTGGCCAGCCCAATCCCCAGACCACAATCTGATTGAGAATTTATGTTGAATTGTTTTTATGAACTGTTTTTGTGCAAAACCGAAGAATGCAGAATAACTGTGGCATGTAGTCCAGTTAGATTGGGCTGAATGTTATAGAAATAAATGCTGTATAAGGATTAAGCTTTTTCTCAGTTGTTTTAGACAGACTGTTATTATTTTGAACAGAACTGTATATGATTTGACATAACACTCCACTAACCAGGTTCATGTGTCATGCTTAAAGATTGACTGTCAACTATCTATGGATATGACCTGGGGTTGGTCAATGACATTTTGTACCATGCTGGTAGATTTTTTTATTCATTCATATGGAAAGTGCACATGCACACACACAAGACACACACCCATGTTGTATTTACAGGTAATTTATCTGTAAGAAAGCAAAACAGCTGCAGGAATGAGCCGGGCCAAAATAAATATAAATTTATCTGAAATCAAAAGGGAAGAGAAAAGGCAGTTTACAATGCTTTTCACTACATCTGGACATTGCAACATTTTGATCAGATGAAACATTGGCTAGTGGAACCTGCTATAGGTTTAGCTGACCAATTCTTAAATCTGAAAAGAGCATGAGATGGTGTGAAAAGTAGTGGTAGTTCCGGAACAGGAAGCAAACTATGCTGCAGCAATTCCACACAAGGTTATTGTTGCTAAGAGATTATAAAGGAGTGAGGACAAACCTTGCTTTATGTCTTCTAGGGCCCTCCGTATTCCTCGGTCAAAAGCCCTGGCGTCAGCCGGACTCTGGAAAGTCAAGCCAAACCTCTTGTTGTCAATTCTCCAATGATGGAAGATAGGGTTGACTTTATTGTACACCATGTCCCGTTTTATGATGCATTCTAAGACAACCTGATGAAAGATGATAACAGATTTAGAAATAAATAAGAGAGAAAAACTAATAAATTGTATTATAAGCATGAATGCATAAAACAGTATTAATCAGTATTAAATAAGCTTATTGAACAAGCTCAATCCTAAAATGAGAGACACCCATTAGCCTCTAGAGTCTGAGTGCCTGTAAGGGGTCACAGAATGAAAAAAAAGAACAAATTGGAGAAAGAAAGAAACAGAATGAAAGAGAGATTTTTACAAGAGTAACAGAAAACACGTGAAATAAACAGTTCTTTCTTATATAAATCTGATCATATCCAAACCATATTTTTTTCCTGGATCATGCTATATAGTTTTTTTGGACCGAGACAACGGTGGGACAAAGTGGGACTGAATATAACCAATGCAAGCCAAATGAATGAGAATAGAGAATACATTATCACGGTTACAAAAGACGACACTATACTAACAGTCCATTCCAGCAGGCAACACATGGCTTAAGAAGACAGTTAAGGTGAGCAAATAAAGATAAACAATAAGAGGGGGAAGCCAGCAGAAGAACAGCAGACAGAAAAAGATGAAAGACAGACAACGATGAAAGAAAGAACGATCAAAATCAAGGGGTATGAATGGAATTACAATTGGTGTGTGGAGGCCTTGTTTTAAAGCTATTGCTGAAAGTGTTATCAGTGCTTGATTGACAGTGATGGAAGACTCGGATGATGATGATGACGGCACCACACACCATAATAACCTCAGGGAAAATAAATATTAAGCATCTACTTTTCATTCATTCACTCTTTATAATTAGAAATTAAATCAATACCAAAACGAGTATTGCACCTTTCATAAACCCCTCAACATTTCCCCCTATTTTCCAAATCATGTATTTCAGGGGCAGATTAAAGCTTGTCTGAACAAAGAGCACAGATGCCAATTGGTGGGCTATATTCAGCTTGTGCTGACTCATCAGGACACACTGTGCCGCATCGCTACACTTGTAGGCAGATTCTCTCCAGCATCACAGTTACTGCCATCTTTATCTCTCTGTACATTTCAATCAAAATAAAGAGCAAACCCCCCCCCCCCCCATATACAGCATTACTATAGATAGCCCAATATTTAATAATCATAATATAGAAATATTAATAAGAATCAAATTATATCAAAATAATTATTTACCTGAAAAGTACTACTATGTTGTGGAAAAACACCACCGTATGT
>JAOUQV010000002.1:12837084-12849708 GCA_028565295.1 Aspidoras spilotus | reverse complement strand
TTGGCCTTCGGCACTACACCAAAGTTTGGGTAACTGGCTAACTTAGGGCCATGATGCAGCTAGAATGCATAAGAGAGCTAAAATAATGAGTACAAGTTTTACATGCCTACATGAACTATAACAAGGCTTTCCATACGACGCCACAACAAACAGCAACACAACTGCCAAAAAGACATTCTCCCCGGAGGATGTGCCAGATTTGGTGCCATCGATTTTCTGCTTCAGTCTGATACTATCCCATATTTTGCAAACACAACCCCAGCAATGCATTAGTTCTCAAGCACTGTGGTATCTCAATAAATCAAGACCTAGGGTCTCTGTATCAAAAACAGAAACTGCTTCTCAACATCAATCAAGCCACATATTGAGATGATCTTAATTTAAACCGCAAACATTTGGAAAATTAAAACCTTACACTACGTTTATAGAAAAAGCAGAACCGCAGGTTTGGACTGCAGCAGCGTGGCTGCAAGCTTTGATGTTAAAACGCTCTCTGGAGATGCAGCTCTAATCGACTGAGTAAATGCCCAAATGGGTTGCGAGCAATGACTAACTGGGTCCTTTATCCATTACATACACACAAACACACACGATAAACTTTCCCTTGAAATCACTCTTACTCAGTTTGTGGATTTCAATTAGCATGACTCAATAATCTCCGAACTTTCTTATTGCAGATTCCCGTTACTAATATCAATAATTTGTAAGCTCCTTTCCCATCACATCATTCTTATATTAGCTCTACCGTGAATCTATATAGAGAATGGAATAGTAGTGTAATAATTCCACTAGTTGTATATTCATGGAACACAAATGTGTGTATACGCGTTTATTTTAACCTCAAACTGAACATGGCATAAACCTGAAATGTCCCCTGGAAAATAACCCACAAGTAGTAGAAATGCCAACACCACCATTGTTGTCTGGGAATTCTGGCTGTCAATTTCTTTACCTTAGCTACAACTAGAGATGTGGTTTAGAAACTTCTAGGGATTTCTCTAACGTATTTGGTTCAGTTTCTAAAGGAAATGACTATCCCAATATAAACCAATACCATGACCAGGAAGTTACTAAGGATAATTGAAACAACAGAGATTCTCATCTCAACCACCTCATGTCTCCTACTTCTATGTGTTTAGAATATATTAGCATTTCATTCAGCACAACATTCAGCTAAATCACCAACAGGTACAAACTTCAGATTTTGTAACTACCTACTGGGAGTGCCTTCCATAAAGTGCATAAAATGCCTTGGTTGATTAATTATATGCTAAGCTTCCGGAAGACTTAAAGGTGTAATTAAATGCTCAGGTAACAACTTTACAACACACAATTCACTATGTTCTAATAGTAAATGCAGGACTTATACATGTGCTGTAGTACACTTAGTTGGCCAGACTACCAGCACTAGCAGGCCAGACTAACTGCTGCGTTCACACATGCGCTGGCTTATTCTGTACATTTACTAGGGGGCTAAGACTAGTGAATTTTGGTGGAGGTCGCAGTCACACATACAGCTTCTCCAGGTAAATTCTTGAACATTTTAGGATTACTGTGCATGTGGGAAAGGGACACTAGGTTCTCCTCCATACATGCTCATATTACATCATACAATACAAGTGTGTCTTGATCATCTCACTGCATGTGCTTTGCAGAAATTAGCAGCAAAAGGTTCAAAGTTTAATTGTATTCTTTACCAGCTATAACTATACCAGAAAAGAGAAAAAACAGTGCCATGCACATCATGTGATAGAAAGCACTTGATGATAACTGGTTTATCATCATGTATTTATATTATCTTGATATTCAATAATATTGTTTATTGGCACAAGGCAAATAATTTACATTTTGTCTGTCAACAATCATATTATTTCCTCATTAAAAACACTGTGCTGCAAGCCACAAAGGTACAGCCATCTTCACCTCTTTATCATACATTAATCTTCAACATTGCAGGCCTCATTTGCCATACAAGCCATAGTCACTCAACAGAATCGGTCATGGGTGTGGATGTCCGGATCCTCCTTCATGGCCAACAAGTGTATGACCTTCCATAAACTTCTCTATTCACTTTATACACAGTACATTACAAAAAGAACAGTTTCTTCATATTGTGAACAAAGTATCTGATGAATTACTGCCACCACACACAACATCAGACAATAAATATCATCACGGCATGCTGCTTTTATTTCATGCAAATCACAATTAGGAGAGCCATATCTTCTTGCATCACAGTTACAAATGACCTGAGGTTTCCTGCACAGCAGTGACTTCATACAGGAATACAGCGACCTCATACAGAATGTGCTGGTAAGTTTTTTGCATCACCCTTGTAGTTTTTTTACTTTATAGAAAGTATGCACATTGTAATTGTAAGAGTTACAGTTACGTTTTAGTTGGTTGATAGAATACAGTACATACATGCACACACAAACCTCGTGGCACTAAAAACACTGGCAGACGGACTGATTTATCATGTTTCCCCCCCAAAGATATGGGAGTTATTAGGAATAGGACAAGGCTTTAGATTTACATCTGTAGCCTGTTATTCCTCTGGCCTCTTAGACAAGAACACAAGCCTTGCACAGCTGCAGCCTAATTAAGTTCAACACACACACCTCAAGGAATTTATATGTAGTTCAGAAAGCTGGAAGCTACTATATGAGATAGCTCCAGCACTCAGTTGTTTATCCCCTTCATAAAAATGAGGAAAAAACAGCATATGGCTAAGTCAAATCAGAAAAAAACACCTCATTTCACAATAGGTTATTATAAACATGTGACATTCATGTTCTCTGCTTGCTCTGTTCCTTAAATACAAAAAGGAAACGAGAGTAAACTAAGGGAACTGGTTCAGCTCTTACTCAGTATTTGAGCAACAGAATGTCTAACAACCAGGATGCGACTCAAAATCATAGCAATAATTAGTCGCACAATCACCTTTTAGCAATAAAACTAACAAATATTTAGGCTTTATTTCTTCTAAACATTAATAGATTATGTTGTTTTAAGAACAAAAGCCATCTGCCATGGAGAATTGTTATTTTCAATGAAAAGTTAATAAAGTGAATAAAATTGAGTGGGTCTGTCTCAAAAAATCCATTATACCCAACAGTCATATTTAGATGGATTGTGCATTGTAGGTAAAAGTGTTCCTAAAAGACACTACACAAAACAAATATTACTTTGATTCCACAGAACATGCTGCTCTAAAGTAGAGGCCAGACACAATCATTTGGCTATCTGATCTGTTTGTACAATGTGGGAATGAATCCTTTTGTATAGCAGGTTTGTGTCACACTAAATCATCAATTTGTTTTTATGCTGGTAATTTTTCAACTGAAACCAACTAACAAATTCCAGTTCTAATAATATGTGCATGTTAGAAAATTTAAACAGCAATGTTTCTATCACTCAGCAGCAATATGAATGAAAGTCTGTTTTCAGAATGACCACAATCTGGCAAGACAAATGACATGTCATCAGTCACTACCTAGCTCACTACCTAGCTCACATATTCTGTTTATGTGAGCATAAACATATTTGTATTTTTATAACATTCAATGTATCCAAGTATCTAGAAGAAAAATAACTTTACAAATTTGGTCCAACAACATTCTGGTTTCCAAAACAAACATACAAAACATACTGGCACAGGAAGTATCTAACCTTGAATTGGTTACAAATCTATAACTGATTAAACTTTGTTTATAAGACTGTTGGGACTGCAAATTAAAATAAATAAATAAAATAAAATATTATTGCATTAATACGATGCATAAAAAGCAAATAATTTTGCAGTGTGGATCAAGAGACACTGGTTTGTGTACATTGTTTATAAAGATGTTGCAACCTTTAAATCTAGAAAAACTATGGCACTATTTAAAACATCTTAAAATAATGCATCTGTAAATATATCATTTGTCCCCGTGAGGAGACAAAGACACTAATGATTTGGTCAATCTTCATTTTTCAGGATATATAGATGATGTTTTTTTTACAGAAATTGCCTGAAACAGAAAAGATTATAGTATTTTGTGATAAAAAGCTTAGACTGGCATATGAGTTGCATCGACCAAGGTTACTAATCAGATGTAGTATTTTCTCACCATTCCATACTCCAAGAGCAATTGTCACCAATATTAAACATATTTCAGTATCTGATCTACGTAATTATTAAAATACTGATGGATATATAAGTTTTTACCATGTGCTGCTCAAACAATAATCGCCACTCAAGTTTTACCTACACCACCAGCTATTGTTAATTCTGCAGTACAAGTCCAATTGGAGCTACACACAAAAATGTGACGGCTCCATTTATTTTCCATTGGCTTAAAAAAGATTTTAATAATCCTTTTAAAGGAAAATCATCAAAAGCTAAACCCGATGAAATTATACAGCCAGAATCTCAGAAAGTATGATTATACCATCAGAAAAAGAAGCTGCCAGGACATGTACAGTGAGTAGGAAAAGTCTGACCTACAATACACAACAGATTCGCAAAGTAAGTGACACACCCATGTAGAGCTAATGACTTGGTCAACTGGCAATTGGTACAAACGCACGTCTGGTGTTCAGGAGAGCAAATGTCAATATATAAATTTGTATGCGAAATGAAAACAGTGAGCTTAAAACATGAGTAAAGCTAAGAATAATTAATATAATTATTTTCAGCCATTAGGAACACTTTTGTCTTTCAGCCTCTCCCATGACGAATATACAGTAACAATTTTTTTTTATTTCTGTACAAGAATGAATACTGGGCTGTTCAAAAAATTAGCAGAGCTTGCATTTCGTTGTTTATAATTCAAATGTGTACTGTATAAAATGAAAAGTCTTTAAGATTTAGAATTCATGTGAATCACTAAACTAATATTTAGTTGTACTGTATAACCACTGTTACTGAGAACTGCTTCACATCTGTGGTGCATAAACTTGACCAACTTCTGGCACCTGTGAACAGGTATACTTTGATCTCACATTGGAGTCTTTGCAATTCCAACTATTATTCGATCCATTCTAATGGTGGTCTTCCATTTTATTCCATGTTTATCTCGTTCTGGCTTCCATTATAAAGCATTAGATATAATTTTATGCTCTCCATTCAACTTAAGTTCCACCTGATTGACACCTGTTTTTTTAAAGAATGAATGTTCTCGCTAATTGAACTTCATACCAAAAAGGTGAATTTACTGCATTATTATCCTGGTTCTCCATCTGAGTTTAATGACTTGTTAATATACAATGTGCATGCCACACAAACACCACATTAAATCTTTTCCAAACTATGAAATATGTGCAATATAAGCGATCATAAAATAGAACATAAAATTATTTGAAAAAATATTAACTGATTGGACAGAATGCTAAGCATGATGCTTTTTTTCCTGCCCATGATGGTTTTTGATTGATATATATATATATACTTTGAAATCCTTGCAATACAGTGAAATAAATTATAAAACTGTTACGCATGTTACCCATTAATTTTATGTTATTTTGTAGCCTTTGGCATCAGTCAGTAGTGGCAAGTAAAATATCATGGGTCTCCAAGCATCTCATACACAAAGCATGCAAATCTAAGACTATGTGGCTTTGATTTATTCACAAACATCTGATTCAGATATCAAATGATGGTATGTTAAAAAGCAGATTATTATCATTGTTATCCAACAGCTTATTAAACAGTTGACTTTGGTAATAAACCCAAATCTACTACACAGACAAAACTAAAATATAATAAGAGATAAAAGCAGGATGTCAACGGTTGACAAACTATACTTCACATACTCGCTAGGATTGGAGTGGAAATTAACACTGCGTCATATACATGTCCTTACACATACATAAGACACAACCAGACGTACCCACTTACATTCATCAACAGATTTTATATTCAACCGAAGTTTGAAGTGAGATTGTTCTAAATAAGCACATCGTTTTGTTGCTTGTGCTGTCTTTTTCCTGACCACACCATCAGCAGATGCTGATCCTCAGCACTGCGCAAAAACAGAGCCTTGTCCAGAGACAAAAATAAAAATATAAAAAATAATAAAAATAAATACAAAATTATGATTGCAAAGACATACACAAAAATAAACCACCATCACAAAATGACTATTCAGGAATTAAACAAGAAAACGTCATTTAATTTACATTGTGTAGAAGAAAATTAGTAGTTTCAAGGACAAAGTATAATTTATGGATCTGATACATGAGGGGCAAAATGGCGAGAGAACATGGGCGCTCCACTGACATGAGAAAGAAGTGTATAAAGGACAAAACCAACATTTGATCTGAACAGCAAAGGGCAATAGAAATGCACGAGATGTGCCAAGAAAATAATCAGCTGAACAGCATGCTAGCTGTGATCTTTGTGTGAGCCTCCGGTCTTTACAGTAGAGCGGAGTGTGAATGAGCAACCAGGTAGTTTATGAATGGAGGCGGTCACGTGACCGCAGCGCCTCCCGACCAGCTATTCCTCACTGACTGTCAACAAGCGATCAGCCCATTAAAAAAAACACGGATCGTACGTAAAAGAAAAGCACAAATCCGCATCCAATGCCACCTTATATTACACTATATTACAAATGTATTTTCAGCAAAAAACAATTTATGGGTCAATCGCTGTCATTTTGGTATTTTTTATGAATGGAGACTGCGATATGCAAATGAGTGTGATTGAGAAAAATATGGCGTCCACAGGCTGTCTGAGCCCGACTTTGCGGTAATAATCCCACACATTGAATTAACCACATCGCGCTGCACGAATAATATACAAACCTTAATAATTAGATAAGTAGATATGCTGGACATTGCAACACAAATTAGTAGATTTTTTAAACGTTTTTACAAAAGCTAATGCAAGCTTAAAAAGCACAAACCCATGAGCTCTATGTTACAACGCGCAGAAAGACGTGTGCTCTTGAATCGCTATCATGTTTACATTTTTCCAGGCTGCCATGTAATGCTAGAATGTATCGCATGAACCATTATATTGGCACGGGTAACACCTACACCAACATGATCATAAATATAATCTTATATCCTACTGGTGTAAGTGAACAAATGTACCAAAATGAATGTAAAACAAGCTTTATGTATTGCCAGAGAGCCCCGATAAAATACAGTGGGCCTTTAAAACATGTTGTGGTTTTGACCTGCAAATGAATATTATAAACTACATGTGAAAATATTATTAGACGAATGACTTATTGTGAAGCCTTCACCACATCACAGAAATCACAGTTATATAGATTAACCTTATAGAGTATATACATTGGTGTCTGTCACTCGGTCGCACTGATCTACACTTATTTAATAAATAAACATCACCAAATTCATGGTTAACAATTAGACACAACCAATTCTCGGTGGATCCAACAGCAGTATCAAATGTTTAAGGTTAACTTACTCGTTATTTGGATTTGTCGGTTCTTCGCTCATTTTTCCTTACGGGGATCCAAATCTTGCAAACAGCACCGACGACGCAGTCAAGGCGGGGAAATAAATAGCAAAAATCACCATTTTGGTTCGCATTGAAAGACAGTTATTTACAAACCAGAGACAGTCCTACGTGACGGCGGCGCATTGCTCAGCTCCCACAAGGCAATTCAGAATAAGTACGGGTACCGCGGCCGCCGATTGGGATCTTCCCAATGAAGTAAATCCATCTGCAACATAGTGATCATCCTCAACGCCTGCTTATGCGATCAGCCACAAGATACCAAGAGTATCTCAGTTAAATAAGTGCACAAAATCGCTCTATTTAGTTGGATTTTCGATCTGGACAGCTAGCGAATAAGCTACTCCCTCAGCAACTTTCAACCAACACTGGGAAAACAAACCACCAGTCCTTTATGTGCAGCTCTGTACAGCATGGGCTGACTCGAAGAAAAATCCGACAAAAAGATTAGTTATATATTTATATATGTATATATATAAACCGACTATTTAATATACACCAGAAAGAATACGTGAAAGAAAAGCGGCGTGGAAGTTCAGCGGATCTGCTTTCTTTGCACGAACTCCATTTTCAACTCGGGCGACGTGCATCGGAAAACTGGGCGGAAGCTTTGGCCGCACAGCGCCTCTGAAATCCTTCCGCCTTAAAGTATGATTAAGGCATAAATAACCCCAAACCAACAGTATTTTAGCTGATATAACTTGTGATTTATTCAGAACATACACCTTGTGTTGATGTGTTTCTCATAATGCTTATTTTTTCCTCTGAAAACTATAACAGATTCTTTAAAAAAATTGGCAAATAGTCCCTCACCTCAGTTCCCAAAGAAGTTTAGGCGGCGTGCAGGAGGCGCGAGGAGAAATCTGCATGAGGATCTTTCACTTGCATCCTAATGCATGCTGACACATTTTTTTCTAACTTTTACCTTTTCTATCAATATCTAACACAATGTAAGCACATCATCAGTTAAAACTATATAAATTAATGTTCTCATTGCATTTTTTATTTTAAGAGAAAACCAGTCAAAGCGAGTTTTGTAATTATGGACCGGAAGCGGCGCTAGAAATGCAAAAGAATCACAATAAACTTGAAGCCTTTTACTGTGCCAGGTTATTCAAATTTTAACTGAATTTAACTATATTCTACCAGTGTGAGAGTAGGTTATATAAGGATGGGTTTAATTTTGTCTGGGTAAAACATTGCCATATATTTCTGTGTATGTAATATTAACCAAAAATACAGCAGACAATAACATAAATACATTTTTTACCTTTCTGCTTAACCATGCCACCAGGGATTGCCACAGTAAGTCACTAGCATTGCCAATTTGACACCAGATGCATTTCTGATGAAACCTTCACCTTTTTAAAACTCAGGATCAGACAGTTTAGCATCTTTAATTCACCTAGCATGCATGTCTTGGACTTTGGTGGAATAGCATTATACCCAGAGGAATGTTGATTATTTTTTAGAATTCAGTTCCCACCATGACATAAAATATAATTGAATTTGCTGTTATTGTGCTATTTTATAGAAAAGTATTAGTTATGGGTTAAATTATGTGTTAGTTATGTGTTAACTCATTTCAGAGTGTATTGTGATACAATGAGTTCATAGATTCAATTGTCAACAGGTATATATAGTGGTGTTCTAGAATTTAGTCAGTAGCCATTGTAAGGAACCAAAACTCATATGCTCTAGTCTCTCCGGAGGTTTATTTGTCTTTTACAAAGATTATATAAAAGAGCAGTCTTTTATTTTGTTAACTGTCTGTCTAGCTTCATTATTCCACATGTCGTGAGGACAGAACAGTCTCATTCATTCATTTTTTGTCTCTTCTTAACAGAATGGCTGTCTAATCTACATGCTTCTATCCTTAGGAGTATTCAGAGTTCAGGAAGTCAATCTGCTTTTTCATCTCACAAATATGAATATCCATGCATTTCCAGTGTTGTCACGCGGGACCATGTACCAAAGGGAAAAACAGTGGCCTGTTTAGACCATTTGAATACAGCAGAGATACTCATCTTAAGAAGCATTATTTCATACCTTACTTTTCTACTTAAATCTCACATTTTGAATGATTTAGCCAAATGGCAATGGCATTACTTAAAATGTCACATAATTAATTTGTTCTAACTCCTTGACTTTCATACCTGCTTAAACCTGGTCAGGGTTTGGTAAAACTGGTGCCTTGTCTGCATTTCAGGGCACAGGATTGGGTGTTACCCCATCGTAGATCTTATACACACAAACACTCTCACACACTACACACATTTTAGAGGCACATATTACCCTTATACTTGTTTGTAGAATTAACTTAAGCACTAGGAAAACCCACATAGACACAGGGAGTACAAACTTTACACAGAAACGAACTTGGCCACACCATCTGGGATTCAAATCAGGGCTTTTTGCTGAGAGAGGGGGCAACGTTATCCATTTTATCACTGTGCCAACCCCTCATTTGTTACCAGTTTCATTAAATACAAAGAATTTCCGTTTGACATTGTCATATACAATAGATCATATTTTACAACAGACAGAACTCCTATAAAATGGTCTTATTAAGCACAAAGCTAGTCTACAGGCAAGTCCCATTCATTAGAAATGTAAGGTTATAATCGCTTCAGTCATCTGATCACAACATACCTGCTTCTAGTGTGAGTCTGGTTCATGAGGAACGCAGTTTGTCAGGTATGCTAATTGCAGGTTGGCAAGAAAAGGGTGTTGAAGTCTGGAAGTTGGGGGTGCGGTCCTTGCTATGTTATATTTACACAAATGTTTACTTACTTGCAAAGCAGCAAATATCTATGATGAACCTGACAAGTCATTGCACAGTCAGAGACCTAACCCACATATCAAATAGGAACTATCAAAGTATTATAGAAATCATTAATTATTGCTATTGCCTGAACCTCGGGTCTGTAATTTTATGGGTATTTGAAGGAAGTAGGTCATTGCTATGGGAGACATAATTAATGTTTGGGATGGGTGGGTGCATATGAAATCATCTGTAATTTAAGTGAATGAGAAGAATTAGTGATGATGGCAATATTGCAGCAAATGTACACACTGTGGCTCGAAACTCTCTGTTGTGTTCTATCTTTTTATTTTATTTTTTTCTTATTTTTTATTTTATGCAGGAGAGTGTCACACTAAATTTCTTTGTATGAACATATGAAAGTAAGACAATAAAGGTTCTATTCTATATTCTATTATGAATGAGTCTTGATACAATTACTTTGTAACTTATACCAGTCTAAGCCAATATTTGCTTTATTTAAGGATTAAAAAGTTGGAAAATATTTAATTATATTAAAATATTTTGGCAAGACATTGAATGGGTACATTAAAAGGGCAAGAGGAAGTGAAATTGTCTTCCATGACACTGAAAGGAAAATACACGTTTCCTTAAATATATGGTCTTTAAAACTTTGTGTAGTTTCCCAATACTTCCTGTTTGCTTCTGGGTTCCACTAAAAAAACAGCTCTGGTGTTATACAATATGTTGTTCCTTCTCTACAAGCTCAGCTGTGTACCCCTCTCCAAATATCCCAAGATTCTTCTGGGAGCAAACAGCAATCCTTCATAAAGGGCAGCATTGTGTCCAAATTATTTGATTGTGATCAGATGTTGGAACATCCTGCACAAAATAGGATGGCACAGGATGGTTCAGATTATCAAGGCTATGTTGTAAGGGAAAGAAAAGAGATCTAGCTAGACACTGATGGGGGGGCAGCTCATGCATTCAGCCCTCCAGTGCTAGATTATGAACAATGTGCTCTCTCAACTTCTGTAGCCTTGGAATATTCCATTTGAGAGCCAGCTAGAGGGGTGTCATGTACGGTCAGAGATATCGATTTTAAAGAGGAAATGGCTGGATATTCAGTGCTGAGGTCCATATGGAAAAGGGGAAAGAAGGAGGGAGGGAGGCTTTGGCCAGCTCGTCTTATACACATGAGTGAAGCTGGTGCAGTTGGGAGAACTTGGAGGCAGTCGGAGCGTGAAGGGAAGGAACAGTCCAGCACGCTGGAAATAATGGGCCTGATTCAAGCCTTTCAAGCATATAGTCCCATGCCTGTCAAATAGCATGTACAAGTAGACCGTGTGTGTGTTTTTGGGGCAGAGTGTGCACAAGCGCAGTACTGGAGTAGCATGGAGGGGAAGCAGCTCCACATGCTGAATGGTGCTTTTGTTCTGGGAGCGGCTGTGGCTTTTTTACATTCGACAAACCCTGCAGATACAACAGCCTCCACATGAGAGGAGCATTGAAATGAGTTTCCTCCACCCTCCTCCCCTTTCTCACCTCTCCCCAGTCTCCCCAGCTCTCCTCCCACTTGAAAGTCACTTATCCCCTCCAAGTGGTGCTTGCATGCTTGTCTGTGTGTGTGTGTGTGTAAGACAGCACACTGTGTGCAGTATGCACCTGGTCTGACGGGCAGGTAGAGGAATGCTACAGGTCTGTTGGCCGCCCAGGAAGGCAAGATGGAATGTGGCCTGGCTTTACTTGTCTTTCTTCTTCCTCTCCAGATGCAGATTTTTTGCTTCGTCCTGAATTAAAATAAAGAGAGAATGTGGTTCTAAAGTACATCCGGAGAGCAATTCATTTTCCCTTGGCCCAGAGAAAAATATTTTTTGCATTGAATCATGAAATGTTAAATCCTTTCATATTGCTATGAATTCCTGTTTAGAGAAAAATTGGTTATGATTTTATTAGAACAGCGCTGATTTATTTTGACCATCCCATTTAAGTAATTTCATATTTAAGTTTTCTATTAGAAACCACATCTAGAGCAAAACTTGGTACACACTACATTTGCTAGCTTTTTGATCAGAATTGCACTGTATTTCAAGTTAAACATGCTGGTATTAGACTTTGCTTAAGGTGCCTAAGACCATAAAACATATATGGAGTTCTTTCATATTTACAAAGTACTTTCTCATTTTTTTATCTTCCTTTTTTTCCCGGCTTTTTCCCTGTTACCAGGGGTCGCCACAGTGAGTTCCTTGCATTAGGATCTGGCACGTTTTACGCCGGATGCCCTTCCTGACGCGACTTTTACCCTTTCGGGCTTAGGATAGGACAATTTAACTTCTCCAGTTCACCTAGAATGACAATCTAGCATTTCCAATTTACCTAGCGTGCATGT
>JAOUQV010000002.1:12777109-12791304 GCA_028565295.1 Aspidoras spilotus | reverse complement strand
AAGTCAGGAAACGTTTTCCTCCACCAGCATCACATAGTGACCTGGCCACTATCCTGCAAGAAGAATGGTTTAAAATCT
Source organism: Aspidoras spilotus (assembly GCA_028565295.1). NCBI lineage: Eukaryota > Metazoa > Chordata > Actinopteri > Siluriformes > Callichthyidae > Aspidoras > Aspidoras spilotus. Next base: position 12,791,226 of record JAOUQV010000002.1, on the reverse strand, counting down.
CTCTGACCACTGTGCAAGACTTGTATGTGTCATTCCCAAGATGAATTGACGCTTTATTGGCCGCAAAAGGCCAATAAATTATTGTGGTAAATTATTGTGGTCTAAAACCAGGTGTTTCAGTTTCATTGTCTAACCCGTGTATATGCACACTGTTGATAATTACATGTCCTGGTACGTTTATTATATTACGTATATCATACACATGTGAATTAAGGATTACATTAAAGCAACAATAATCAATAATGTCCATTATGTCAGAAATAAAATCTTTATATCAGCTATAGGAATCTGTCCAGTTACACTGTGTATGTCTTGAGGTGAAATTGCATACATATCTCATGAGACAGCAAACACACCTGCATGTATTCGATGTTCTGTCTCAGCTATAAAAGATCACACATTCACTGCCCTCTATTCCATCAACTCAGCTCATCCCAGGGTTCACTCGATATGAGCATTGAGTCTTTATTATCCCCTGCACGGCATCAACAGACAGTCTTCGTTCTGTAATAACCAACCTGGGCTCATCTTATCATATTCAAACTGCCCTCAATTAAGTGCAACCCTTGTCATTCGGGGCACTTGGGGAAATCTAGTAGATAGTGTAGCAGCGATGTAGTAGATTAAAAAGCCAGGGTTTGTTTTACATAAAGGCTGGCTCTGTCAGGGCTCAGCGGGCTAGTGTGCTGCCGTTGCGCTTGGACGCAATAAATCAGAATCTCACCACATTCATTCTGCACATTCAGGCCAGGCTCACACTGCTCCACAGGGCTTCTGCTGACTACTCATTTTCCTGCTTTAATATGTGACCTCACTCCAGTTTTTCACAGGTTCCATTTGACAAAAGCCCATTGTGATGAATTTTGGCCTTCTACTATTCATTTCTCACTTTTACTCTATGTATTTCCATGTAAGCTACCACAATTTGTGCCTTCGACTATTGTGTGTATTATAGATATATAATAAGTTTATAAAATTTAAATGACAAGTGTTCTCACTACCTTGGGCTTGTAAATTATCTTCTGCAGGTTAATGTTACTACCAGACTTTGTGCCTTTTAGAGACCAAAAAACTCAAACAAATACTAGATGCTATTATTAACCAATGGCTCGGTTCACTGAGCATCACTTTTCAGTCGGAAGAAATTAAACGTGTGTAAATCCTAACATTTACAAGATAGATTTAATACGTTACATAGAGCCCAAGAGAGACTTTTCTATTATTCATAGCTGATACATCAGATTTTTGTCATCTATATATTATTTATTATGTTATCATTTATGTATGTATGTATGTGTATTTAAAAAAAATACAAAGTTACATTTTATGCAGTGTGTCAGGTAAACACGCTAAAAAGCTGATAAGGCATAGAGATGTGTGATGGTTGGTGTTCTGTGTACAGTGGTGGATTGGGTGAGTGATCCGGTTGATTGTTTGTTGAACGCATTGCTGAGCTGCGTTTACCTTCATAACAGGAGCTAATTAAGTCCTTCTGATTGAAGGCAGAGCTGATTACAATGTGGTGAGCTACTCCTCTGCTCTCATCATTAACATCCAAGGCGAGTGGGGGAATGTGTGAAAGCCCTCTCCCTTTGTCTGACTCTTCCTTGGTATAATTGTGTGTCATGTGTTAAAGAAATTGCTTGGGCACAAGCCTCAGCCAATTAATGACACTGACCCTGTCTGGGAAATGAAATTGAAGAAAACAAAGAAACAAATAGGTTTGAATGAAACAATAGATAAAAGGGAACAATCTTAAAGGTAAGAAATATGCAGCACTATAGTTTATGACTATGGAAAGACTGAGTCTCTGGCACTAGTCTGTCCTAAGCAAATAAATCCATGGCTATTAACTTGTTAGTTTCCCCTTGGGTAGTTGGTTGGATTATTATGTTTAACACACATCCTAAAATCCTTTTTAAACATTTACAATTAATCTGGCCCACCAGAGAAACAGCTGTCTTACATAAAGCTGATCAAATTATGTTGTTTGCTGCACTACGGTGTTGTCACTCTGACCAGAAGATTTACAATTCATTGGCTCACTAGAAGCAAATTTGCTGTCTGTTCAGTATGACAGGGAGGGAATGGGTATACTATCAGGTATGTGGTGTGTGTTCTGGCATATCTCCTCTGTCAGTGTCTGTGGGCACAGGGCAAAGAGTGCGTAATTCACATGCTGGTCCCAGCCTGAGATTTGAACCTGCCAGACAGTGCTGTGCAACAGCAAACAGTCAATGTGATTTGTATTAGAGTAATCCTTTAATTACTTCATGGCATAATGTCTATAACACATTAATTCAGAGTGGCAGGCTAATGGAAATGCGGAGAGATATCATGCTTTGCATAAAGCTTTTAGGCCGCTCCTTGCAATGAGAACTCCTCTCGCGTTCACTTTTCAGAAATAATCCTCCACACATTTCAAGAAGACTTCCCAGACACTGGCCTCTGTAAAGGCAATCACATACAGCACCCTTTAATATTGCAATTCGCCTTGGGATTGTGATACACTAGAAGGCAGAATAAAGCACAATGAAGCGGATGGCTGGAGTGATGCCCACACCCTTATCCGAATTTGCATTGCATAAAAGGATAATGTATTCCTGAACTCAATAAAAGCACACATAGAGGAATGACAGATAGAAGACATAAGATACTGACCTGGGCCTCAGAGGAAAGGCTAATGTCGAGAAGACAGTGTGTGTTTGGGAATAAAATGTATGCTTAGTATGTGATGTGCTCCATAACAAACACTAACCTATGACTTTTCCACAGGCCCAACATGTCAATTATCAAGTTTTGATAATGTATATCAGGCTTGATTATGGAAACCAGGTTTTCCCTGAGATAGCTGCAACTGTGCTGTGGTTGACATGCCTCCTTGACAAATCCATGAAGCATATAAATTGCTAAGGATGCTTTTGGAGTTGCCTGATTTTCATAAGCATGCATGAGTGTGCATAATGAGGTCCAATTAAAGTGTTTTATGGCATATAAACAATCTCTTTTTCTGTCTCAAGCTGCAAGATATCAAAATAAAGCGTCACCATAAAATCCAGAGCTTGTGTTTTAGTTTAATTTTCATTGGAAATGCACTGATGCATCATATAACACTTCAATTAACAAAAGTAATTTAATGCATTCGAATAGAATTTATTTAATACACAACTAAATACTGAATCTATGGATTTCTTTTGCAGTTTGAATGTAAGAATATGCGCTTGAACAACAGCACTTTAAAATGTCCATCTTTCGGCTTTTTCCCTGTCACCAGGGGTCGCCACAGCGAGTTCCTCGCATTAGGATCTGGCACATGTTTTACGCCGGATGCCCTTCCTGACGCAACCCTCACCCTTTCGGGCTTAGGATAGGACAATTTTAAATTTTTCCAATTCAACTAGGATGACAATTTAGCATTTCCAATTTACCTAGTGTGCATGTCTTTGGCCAGTGTGAGGAAACCGGAGCACCCGGAGAAAACCCACACAAACACGGGGAGAACAGGCAAACTCCACACAGAAACTCCCAGGTCACCCCACCCGGGGCTCGAACCCGGGTCCTCTTGCTGTGTCCACTGCGCCACCGTTTAATATCATGTTGCACATACTGTACTGTACTTAATAGGTCAGTACAAAAAGTACACTCATTCATTCATTATCTTCAACTTAATCCACACAGGGTTTTAGGTCAGCTGGTGCCCACATGGAAATTCTGGGCACATTAGCAGAAACAACCCCACACAGGGTGCCACTCCATTGTAGGACACATACAGTCACATACACACACACTCAAATACACACAAAAACTCAAGGGCCACTTTAAAGATACTGATGAAGCTAACTTGCAGGTTTTTGGCATGAAATTTCCCACCCGGAAATCAAACCCTGGTCTTTCTACTTGTGAGGTGACGGCACTACCCACGATGCCACTGTGCTGACTTTGATATGTTTTTTTATCTGTAACATTATCTGTTGTGTATTCATTCGCTCATACATTTTCTTCATAATTCTAGTTTTCGGTTCACGGGGAAGCCGGTGCCCACCCAGCAACAAACCCAGACAGGGCCCCAATCCATCACAGGGCGCATACACACACACACAATCACACCCACATTCACTTATTAACGGGCAGTTTAGAGACACCAATTAACCTATCTTGCATGTCTTTGGAATCTGGGAGAAAACCAGAGTACCTGAAGAAAACGCACACGAACATAGGCAGAAAATGCAAACTCCACACGGGGTCACGGCATCTTCTTGCTGTGAGGCCACAGCCCTATCCATTGCGCCACCAAGCTGCCCTATCTGTTGTAAAATATTTTGCAATCATTATTGATTTGCAAACACTATTTCGTCAACATATTTGGGAAAATGTAGGTTATGACATCATCACAGTGCCATATACGAAAGTGGTTGCAACAGCACAATGACTATCAACTCCTTGTGACCGCCACTGGTTCCTGCTCTTTACAATGTGCAGTGAAATGGACCCAGCCCAGCAGTAAGGGGCTAAAAGTTCACTGGGCCACTGGGTCAGGACCGGGGTCAGAGGAAGAGTCTCAGGTTCGTGTGGTGTTTAAGTGACTACCTTGACTCACTGGGTCCACAAATGCACATTAGCTCTAGCCTCTAATCCTCAAGGAAAACATGGCTGCATGAATGCTGACAACTGCTGAGGTAAAATACAGAGAGCCCAATAAACTGACATGCTGTGCTTCTTTTGTTAGGTATATATTTATTCACTAGAGAGCACTCTTGAGAATAAAAACATGCTTTTAACCCCACTATGGTGGAGCATGACACTGAAATAATTTGAGTAAAGAATCAACATGTCCTTCATGAAGAGAACGTGAGAGGTGTGATGCTAAATATACAAGTAGCTAAGCGGTCAGGAACACAATAGCTACAGGGCAAAGTGACATCTCATATTTAGCTCATGAGCACATTCATGCTAGACAATAAGTAAGATTCATTAGGCCATTTTTAACTCGTATCTGCCCAGATATGAAATGAAATATTAAATGTTTTATGGGCAAAGAAAAGGGCAAAATATGTCTTTGTCCATAGAAGGGAAAGTGTGTATGTGTGTATGTGTGTATGTGAGACAGAGTAAGAGACAGAGAGTGTGTGTGTAAGAGAAAGCAGAGATCAAGGCTTGGTGATGATGGGAGAGACAGTAAGAAAGGAGAGAAGACTGATGGAGGAAAAGATGAATGAAGCAAAGAAAAAGGGACTCAAAAAATGAAGGAGATGGAGAAAGGGAGAGATGGATGAAGGTGTGGGGGTGGTGTCTTCTGAATGAAGATGGTCTAATATCATCATCCCCCTGTCAGGTCTAATAGGCTTTCCCTGGTAGAGATCACTCATTCAGCTCCTCCATTAGCTTCAATCCCTGATAGTGTCATCTATCCAGCTCGGCCAGGGCTGCCTCGCACAACTAATATGAAAATAGATGGCCAAAGGATTCCTGAAAAATTAAACACTTTGCTTGTGAACAATTTGTTTTCTGGGAGCTTTTCTTGTGTGCATTAATGCATGATCTCCAGCAATTGATTTTTAACTTAATGAAATTGCTGAGTTCGTTTTTTTGGAGCGTAAACATTTGCATTCACACATCAAATGAGCTTAAGTGTGATTTTTGTTCTCTTCTTTTCCTATTCCGATTTACTTATTCACTTATTGCTGCCATCTACTCTGTTTTTGGTCTTTGACTGCCTGTAGATGCCTTTGATATCTTTCCAAAGACACATTTCAAGATATTTTAAATAATTTTAGATATTGTCTGTTTTAATACAGTTATATGACTTGTTTGTAGGTTTTATTGATCATATCAGTGATCACACTAAGGAAAATGAGGAACTGAGAACCTTTTAGACACATTTGCTCAACTCTTATCTGTACCATAGGTCTCTTAGCCTGCCATTACCAACCTTCCTTTTAAATACAAATGACATGCAGATCTTCCTTTGCCTATACATCCACCTATAGCAACACCAACAATTATAACAACACGCAGCCGCCATTTACGCCTTGACATTTACATTGTAATTACACCCTCTCGAAATCGAATTCACACAAAAGAGCCCTTGCACACTACTGTTGCATATCTTAAAAGAAAAATATAAATAGAAATCTGATTTTCCATTTGAAAAATCCTTTGCCATTTATCATAAATATCATGGCACTGGTGAATTCTTTAAACTGAATGGTCATGAACTGTTGATTTATTCTATATAACAGCTATTCTGTTCACAAGGCAAATATAATCACAATATTATTAGGCGATTGTGTCTATAGTAAGATATAAATGTAATAATCTAATCTAATATAAACAAGGAATAAGAAACTAGAGTTTGTTAGTCTGATTTCTATTAAGGAATGTTACACCGCTTAATCTTTTAGGATATGTTTTATTTATTCATAATATAGACTGTGTATGGTTTTGTTGGAGGATTCATGATTGGTGGACGGACCATTAACAATCTCAGTTACAGTATACTGATAACACCTTCCAAATGGCCTCATCACAAGAAAAACTACAGGAGCGGGTGTCTCGTACTGAGAAAGCTGCAAAGAAATATAACAATGCTGATCAATGCAGCTAAAAGAAAAGTAATGATGAACACTGAAGGCATACTGGAGATCATAATATAAGGCAGAGGTTTGGAGCAAATTTTAAATATTAAGTAAGAAATTTTGAGGATTGTGCCAGTGAAGTGAAATTCAGAAAGGCAATGGTGTATGGTGGTGATGGTCAAAGATATGAAAAAAAAAACAAATCAATTAGCACAAGCAACTGATGAAAACTTGGTCTAACCAGTTGCAACATATGGATGTGAAATCTGGACACTGACGGAAAAAAGAAGAAATACTAATTCAGGCTTTTGAGAACAAGTAACTCTTAAAGATGTTAAGGATCTCATGGATGAAGATGTTAATCTCTGGACAAATTACAAGATGCAAATGGAAGTGTAATGTCATTAACGGTTCTATTCTATTCTATTCTATTCTATTCTATTCTATTCTATTCTATTCTATTCTATTCTATTCCTGTAACATTGTGTGTTTATATAAACACTAAGCAAAGCCCTAAAATGATGAACTAATCATAATCACCTTTGTGGTACTCAAATTTATAATTTAACCAATAATAAGATAAAATTTTATCTATCTGGTCCAATTAAACAATAGTAAAAGAATTAAATTCAATCAATTAGATGTTCCTTCTAGCCAAACGTGACAGGACATAAACTCTCATTTTCTAATTGTATCTATTTGAAAATAAGATGCACACACGCTCACACACACGTTGCCACTCACTTGCATCACCTGGTACTGTATTACAATAGACTGTGCGTGTGTGTGTGATCAGGGCTCTGATCATGCACAGTGTTGATATACAGTGGCTTTGAGTGGTGAATCTCCATTGTAGACTGCTTTGTTGCAGTTAAAAAACAGGGCGATACTGTAACGTTGGGCCGGCATGAAGGGGAGATCTGTCAGCATGGCCAGAAAAGGAGAGAATGGAAGAATAGAGAGCTGGCAGCTGGCATCTAGGGCAGGAAACACAGCGGCAACAGTGTCAACACCCCCCTACCAGCACTACCAACACCAAACAAACACAACAGCTGGCCGCACGGGACCAAAGAAGCAAACAGGCTTTGTGATTGGCCGGCGGTGTGTGCCGGCTTAAAAGGAACTGAGGGGAGAGGAGGCGTGTTTGTGTGCTTACTCATTAGTACTGTGTGTACCTGAATGCCATCATTACAGAGGTGCTGAAAGCACAAGAAATGACGAACGGGTGCCAAACACACAGGACAAACAGTTTCAGGCAAAAAAAGAATTTAATGGACACAAAACAATAAGAAACTCTCTACTGTGTTTTTTTTTTCTGATTGAGGACAGTTGCTATTTACATTGCAAATATAACATGCAATGAGGTGTGTCTTTGCAGCTGTGTTCTTCATTGAAGGCACAGTAAAATGAGACCAATGAACTTACTTGTATATAAAAGCATTTTTTCTGAACATGGAATGTATATACAAATGTGCAACTTCTTCCTAAAAATGGATGTGCCAATGAAAGTGGAACAAAAAACCCATGCTGGTAGAGACTAGGAGTGCTTTGGGGTCTGATCTGGAGCACATTTATCTCAACTGATTCCTTACACTGACATTGCAATTTCCTCTCTTTTCCATATTTCTAGGCTGTCTAAAGTACTCAATCAAAACACACACACACACACATTTTCTCTCACACTACAAACACATTTCATTACGGAATTTCAGAGAAATAGCTTGTATAGGCCAATACAATGACCCTGAGCTCTGGTCCAGATGACCCTTGATGGGTCAGTAAATCAAAATGTCGCCTATGGCACTGCTGCATCCCGTTGCCAATGACACAGAGAGTACCCAGCATTCCTGCACTTCCTCTGTGCCTCGAATGACCTCCTCTGCAAACAAACCGCCTGTCAACACCCTGCCCACAGGTACGACAGCTCGGCCTAATGTGAGGATTGATCTTACCCAAATGTACCATTCTTCACTTATTCTCCACTCTTGAGGTCCTAGACCTCTTAATGTGTGGAAGTCAATTCCTGTGAAAAGTAAAATCGTGGAATTTATAATGAATTCTATTCTGTCATTCAGTAATCTGAGACCTACATCTAGAGTCACAAGAGTTCTTATTTAAAACCACAATTAATCTAATACCATTACATCAAATCTTTACCTTTAATTCCTAGCTGAGATTATTTAAACTGCCTCAAACCAATTTTATATTAACTAGAATCTGTGCCGCTTCTCTGGTTGACTAATAAATACTCAGCGAAGACATGTTATGCATTAGGCGAACACATATCTCTGAAATTACTTCTAAAGCCTAAAAACATTTTCTTTCTTTTTTAAGAAAATGACTTTTCACTTTTTAAACTAAAGCAATGAAGGAATGCCTGTAAAATGTGAACGGTTTGTTCTTCTATCTGGTAAATCTTTAGTAAATAGCTAAAGTCCAAATGATCTTTTCTCATGTAACCACAAGACCAGATCCAGAAGATAGTACACTATCAATAACTGAGAGAAGACACACAGAGATGTCGGTTTTAAATGACCTTCAGTACTTTATCAGTACCTTTAAATCCAAGGCAGACTGATTGGCACATCAATTTGTGATGCTATCAATGTACTCAGCACACGTAATGCTCTTTTGTGCCAGATAAGTCTGTTTAATATGAAAACTGTCATATTTCATCTGCGTTTTAGATATAAACATGACAGAAGCCTCATCAATCAAGTTGGTAAACCTCTGAAAATCTCTGCTTGTGTTAGGAAGATTATCCAACACTGAGGCTCCTCTGCATGCTTATGCTTTATTCTATATAAGTCCATTAAAATAAGTAAAATTTTTTATGAGAAATGAGAAACTGATCTCCCAGTCCTCTCAGACATTACTGTCCAGTGCCTGACAGACTGACACTGTGCTGTCCCATCTCAGCCGGCTGTTTCCTGTGCAAATTAACACGCTCAGTGGTGAACTGGTTTCCAATTTAAAACCAGAGAGACGCGTGCAAATTAACCATGTTTTTTAATTATGTGCATTGCTCTATGCCATTGTTCGTGATGGGGCAGGTGCAAATTTATTCTCTCAAGAAGCGGAGAGATGTCCGTCCTCCAGCCGTGCCCCATCCTCAGCCTAATCAACCCACAGCTGGAGCACTTCACCATCATTGGAGCTCTCACACTGAGCATCTCTGCTGAGTATGCCCGAAAATGAGGCCTCACCTAAGGACTTGGTTTGTTACAGTTCTTATAAAAATGGCCTCCATGCTGATGTTCTCAGCACCTGCTTTAATGTCAATTAGTATACAAAGTTGTAACAAGTAATTTCTGTACAAACTTCCAATACATGCTGTGAATGAAGTGAGGCCTGTGACTTTAGCATCTTCTTTAACCTCTAGACACTGAAAACAACTATTTGAAATATGTATAATTAGCTAGCATCCTCGCTCACTCATTTGATAGAGCTCATGCTGCTGGAAAAATCCAGGAGTGTTAGTAACACCGGTTCCTCTCCCCAGTTGGCAAAAGCTGACAAAATATTGGGATGCTCATTCAGCTTAACCCTTTCCCACAAGCACAGATTTGCAACCAACCACCGCAAAATCTAAAATCAGCTAAAGTGGATAAAATGGAGGACAATTAGTTATTTTGCTTGTTGAAAATAATTTTAAAATGGTTTGTCTCTACAGCCTGCTGCCAATCAAATTTCCACTGCTTGTCTGATTCTATGCACTACCCTACCACATTGGCTTGTGTGTAAGGATTAACACAGATTCAAACATTATATTACAAGTGTATTTTAATCACACAGCCCACTATGGTTGAGCTACTCTGCATCTGATATTCAGGAGAAAAAGAGAGGCTCTAATTATGGCTCCAGAACTGCTGAATCCCAAAGCTTCCTGTCTGTGGGAACTGATGGCCGCTGCTTAACTATTCTGTCATGCAATGATTTCATGCCTCAAATCTGAGAGATAATAGTGACAAACCTAGAACAAAAGGGAAAAACAATACACCCAACTCTCCTTGGATGCGACTTAATGATGCACCTTGATTTGCTAATATAACAAACCTTTCATGAATATTTAAGCACTGATCTGCATTGAAGAGATTGAAGTGTAGCATGGAGCAAGTGACAGATATAAGTTGTTCTCCATCAAAATTGCTTGACAAATAATATGCAAAAATATGCAAGGCTGAAATTTAATGGCAACTCATTATACGTCGTTTTACACAATTTAAATAAAACATTGCCACGCTGTTTAATCAATGATCATTTCCTTAAAAATAAAACATGTATTAAAAATGGTATTTGCTTTCCCTTTGGGTACAACATTTAAATATTATCCACAAAAGAGCCAAGAATGATATTCAAACATATCTAATTTAGTAGCACACTTCTACAGACATCAGCTGAGCAAACTGAGCGCCGGTTCAGAAAAGAGACAGGAAACATTGAGGGGAGTGATAGGACAAGATCAAGATCAAACAGGATTTCTTCAATCATTCGCCAGCACCAGAGGCAGCAGCTTGAGCGAATTCTTACGTACAAAACCTCTGATCATTTGCATCTAAAGTGATACACATATTTATTATTCCATCACTCAATAGCACAGACACCCTGCCTCTGTAATCTATAACTTGCATGCAAAGCTCAACAATAATGCATATGTTCTACATGCTACCACATTTAAACTCTGTAACCATTTACATCCGGTTAACCATTTTTCAGGGCAGATTAGGCAGTGGTGAGAAGCCTGAGCAGATCCCATGAGAGGGAGGCTTTGGTGCTGATAAGACTCAGCCATAAGAAAGCAGGATTAATACATATGACCTGGGCAACAACGGCTCCGATTATTCCAACAGAAAAATGGCTCCGACTTGTCAGCGCCTGCATGATTAAACATACACAGAGCAGACAGTCAGGCACAGCCATGAGAGATAACTAATATTATTTATGCACATTGGTTAGGATCACAGTCGGGGATTGTTCACACTGCAGGCTCAATGAATCCTATTAAGTTATACACATCAGATCTTACAGACTCTGTAGATTATATTACCTTCGCCAATCTGAGCTAGTATGAAGATTCATTCTAAATACTTTAGTGAACCAGCTAAATACATATTTATATTAAATGTGCATATATTACTATCGGGATAAATTCATAAACATTTCATCCTTAAACAACAGCAAAACCCCTAATGAATAGAACCGTGAGTAATATTTTGCCCACATTTGTCTTAAACTGCATACCTATAATTTGCTTATAATTGGGAGAGGGGATTAACTAATTAACTTCCTGGACCTATTTACTCATTATAGACTGGATTACCTATTGTACTCAGAGGTCGCCTAATTAATTACTTGTGTTAATGTCCCATTAATGCCTGTGTATGAGGAATATTAATAAGGCACCTTAATTAAATATTATCTCAAAGCTCAATCAATGCTTTTAATTATTCACATGATATTTTCCAACAAATCAATTTGCTCCGGTGTAGAGAAATAAAAAGCTGAACATGTTCCTGCCATTTGATTCATAGTCGAGTGAGTCATTTAGTACAAATCCCTTTTTCATCTCGGAAAATGTGAACCATTTGACACAGCCCCACTGGTTGTCTTATATCTCTATATTTCATTCAATTTTGATTTATCTTAATCGACATCAGGTGCCTTTTAAATGAACTCCATTTGCTATATTTCTCTGATGGCAATATGCATCATGGCTTTATGTCTCAAATGCATCTCATACTCAATAATTTGTAATATTTAATATTAAACTTTTACTTTAAATCGTTGTCCCAAGGTTGTTTATATCCAAAAAGCTATTACTTTTAAACTGAGTGTGATAATACCTCAGCAAGATGTGCCACATGATGCGTTTGGAAGACTGGGATAGCTCAGTCATCAGGCCTGTTTGGGCAGCATAGGCCAGGGATGAAAGAGAGCCCAGCTGGGGATGGGAAGTACAGCAGATGGTAGTGTGCTCAAGGGCTGAGAGCCAGGCTGAGCCCTTCAGGTTTTAACACCTCCTCTCCTTTGAGAGAGCACATCCGCCTCTTGGAACCTACCTGAGCTTTATGCCATGCCTGACCAACCCTAGAACTCATCACATATGGTGCCAGCCTTGAGCCACGAGGAGGGCCATGACCTGCATAACAAAGCCATGGACACTGAATGAATTTGTGAGGATTCAAATTTTTAGAACACAAACAAACACACATACCCACACACGCACATGCATGCACACACACTGTATGTACAATTTTTTATATTATATTTTCCCTAGACCTCTAAAAGACTAGATTGGCTCGTTTCCTGGGAACCTGCAGGTCCTTGATGAAGTAATCCCCAAAGAAATTAAATGAGACTCAACAACTTTCATGCTGGGAACCAGAGAATTCCTTTGGCATTATGAGTTTTAGATTTGCAGACTAATACAGACCTCTTGAAATAAATAAATGAAGGATAAAACTTATGTTAAGAGATTAAAATCGTCCATATGCCATTCTTTAGGAAGGCCATTTTTTTACAAATCCTCTTTAAGTAGTCACATTTTCTCCCTAGCTAATAGGATCATGATAGAGTAAAACTTTGCAAAAATTGACAAAAGAAAAGAATGCCCTGGCCTTCAACTTTTACTCTCTGTTAACTAAACACTCAAGATTGTACTTTTTCCTATTGTAGATAAGTGGGAAAAAGGAAATCTGGAACAGCAAGTGACAAAATTGGAGGATAAAAATATTGGCGAAAAAAAAAATCAGGCTTAGAGCCAGCTGCTAATGGCAGGCAGTTTCGAGACACTTTGTCCTTCTTCTAAAAATGCATACTTAACCTGAACTGAGTGCAATTAAGCATTAATTAATGCAAATTTATATAACCATAATGAATAAAACAAATGGAAAAGAGACACTAAAACTTGTGAATGCCTAATTCCAGAAGGCTATCTATGCAGATGGCTGACAGATTAAAGGCTAAAACAACATAAATTGTCTTATTAATGTGTAGGCCCATTACAAACTGCCAAAGCAGCATCAGTAAGCCTTGGCAGGGATTCTAAATTTCTCATGAATTGTACTAAAAGAATTATTCAGATCCCAAACCTGCCAATGCAGGTAAATAGGTAAAAATCTGGTGTCTGTGAAGGGAATAGCATATGGCTTGCATAATTTGTATTCTATCATAGCTGTAGATGGGGCAGGAGCATCCTAGATAAGACCATACCCATCAGGATAAAAATGTTGCATCATTAGATAGCGATGACTGCCCATCATTTCTGTATGGGTCTTTCACACATCTGTATGTGTAATTTACAGTTTATATACTGTATATATATATATATATATATATATATATATATATATACATATTTACATACAGGGGTTAGACAATGAAACTGAAACATTAGTAGTAGTATTGTATAGGGCCTCCTCTTGCGGCCAATACAGCGTCAAATCATCTTGGGAATGTCTTACACAGTGGTCAAAGGGATTTTAAGCCATTCTTCTTGCTGGATAGTGGCCAGGTCACTACGTGATGCTGGTGGAGGAAAAC
>JAOUQV010000002.1:12720503-12737764 GCA_028565295.1 Aspidoras spilotus | reverse complement strand
CTTAGTCTTAATAGTAGTATAGTAATAGTATACTGAGTACTGGATATATTTATTGAAAGCTGACTTCTTTTTCTGTATTTGAAACAATACTCAAAAATCTGCCTTAATATACAGTATTAAGCTAAAGACTTTTTATCTGCATTATTGTCTGCATAACCTGAGCAGCAGGTCAGAAGGCTCTTAGTTGCTTGAAAAGGCCAGCCAGGCATGTGTTGCGTTTGCTCTGAGAGAATTGTCAGATCACCTAAGCCTTTGAAGGCATTTATTCTGCCGCTGGCTCTGCCCTTGCTGAGCAGGCCATTGGAGAGACACAAACATAACATTGTATACCTTTAGTATGACAAGAGGTAGCATGCTGAACAACAGGTCATGCTTCTAGAAGAATTTCCATGACCACAGAGGAAGTATCAAGGTTACTGACTAATTTTAATTTCCACACATCTCTGTTGGTTTACTCAATGTTTGCTCAAAGCAAAATTCATGTCTCTATGGAGAAACTGGGAAACTGATCACATATGCAGGATCCTTTTTTTCGTTACAGACTACTCTAGGAAGATTTCTCCAACCTTCTCACTCATGAGAAGTCATTTTGCAGTGCAATCAGGCCTTCTAATAAACTGACCTGTGCTTTAATGACTAATTCATTGTCTCGTTTATTACCTTCATGGGCATAAACTGGATTAATGGCTCGAGTAAGGTTAAAAACAGAACCACTCTGCTTTTCCTCTATATGCATTATCAATCATTCTTTAGCTTCTTCAAAGGAAAAGAGCAGCGGAAATTGAAAGAAAATTAGTCAGCTCCTTGATGGGGCGGGTGAGGGAATATCCTATAGATAGGAAGAGAATATCCGTGGGTTTTACCATGGATTAAGAAGATAAGAAGATTTTTGCAGAGCACTGAGCTTGTAACTGCAGGTCAGTGAGAGATTAGCAATGTAAAATTCGAACCCCTTTGAAATCCAAAACCATTTGAAACCCTACCAAATAGGGCATTATGTATTTGGAATAAGCAAACAGTCTTTATATTTCCATTTGCTGCGTATGAGTGTTCGGTACTGTGTACCCGTGAAAATTTCTGAAATCATGCAAGAAATAGGCAAATATTATTTTATTCCAACCTAAAAGGAATGTCAGCTTGCAAGAGCACAAAGTTTTCTTCTTTTTTAATCCACAAGTAGAAGGAGTTAGAGAACTGAATTCAAAATATCTCAAATATTTATCTTGCTCTTTGACGTTTACTATAGTGTCCTCTCTTTATCTGGCAACTCTTGTATTTTATTTATTTATATTATTCCTAGGAGAGAATAAAGCCCAGTATAAGAGGCAGGAGCAGATGAAAACCCAGAAGTGACTGTTGTGAAAAGCTGAAATTCTTTGTTTCCTGAAATTTTCTGCCCTTCTCTATCTCCCACACATACTGTATATACAGTATATATGGTGTATATACTGCACAATCCTTCGGCTGTCTCTCTAAGCACAGTCATTTCTGACACAGTTAATGATTCCCAGTACAGCGTGCCATGCCAGATGATTGGTGACAAGCAGGATGGCTGAATTGGGGAGCACTAGGCAGCTTTCTGAGGGGAGTGTCTAGGATTCTATAACGCCTTGAAGATAGAAATTCATTATATTTAAGACAGGTATGACATCCTTCTTCAAGGAAACACCACCCATACATATCGAAAGAGGATGATTTTTTTGTGGTCATAGCAGGGAGGGGTATGGGAGTACAAAGGAATGCCTGGCTGTTTTTTGGAGATGACATAAAGATAGGAAGGCAGGGAAATGGTGGCGGGAGCCTGCAAAATAATGGGTAATGGAAGAATTTAGCCTGAGGCTATATGCCTGCTTTGCCTACTTCTGTATAACTAGTATATTTATAATTCAAATACATACCTTTAATAATTAACAAACCATTGAATATTAAAGAAGAATACAAGATATCATGAAGGGACATAGTTGGGAGAGAATGCATTAAATTTAAATTCGGACTGCATGAAGGAACAAAGAGGTAACAGGGCGCAAAAGTTGACAACTGTTTTCGCCAATTTTACAAACTCGGGCAGGATGGACAAGCAGAAAATCATGTGGCCTACAATTATTCTGAGCTCTGCCATCTAAAATGAGGATTCACTATCATGGCACGATGCAGTATGACAGTTCACTGACATGCTTGTTTAATTTTGCACCATTTTTATGGCGCTATTAGCATTCACTAGACACCTGATTCCTGATGTATGCTTGAGCTTAGCTTTCTAAACAATAAATATGCAGCAAATCTCAATGACACATAACTCCTAATCAGTCTTTGTTGTGTTTAGTTCATTTTTTTGTTTAAGTTGTTTGTTTATGCACTTTCAAAACTATGTGGAAGCGCAACCAACTCTGGTCTGTTGTAAACACTTCTTCACATATTTCATATGTCTCTTGTGTCTTATGTTTCATATTTCTTATGTTTTTGGAGCTAATAATAAATCTGATCTTCTCTGGATTCATCTTATATCATTCAAAAGATATAAAAGTTATTCATAATTATATGTGACAATTCATCACTATGCTTGCTGTCAATAAAGAGAACAAATTTTGGAAATAATGACTTTTATACCATGAAATAATAAGTGATTCTCATAATTATTTGGACCAGAACAATATTATTGCTGATATGTCAGTGTTAGTACTATTTGTCTTATAGATATTACGAATGATCTTACTAGGATAAATATGATGCAGTCTACATTGAGCTTAGCAGCCAGACATCCGTGGTTCTCACCAATTCTCACCAATCCCACTGTGTTTCCTGTGGGTTTTGCAAATTGAATTACAGAGAGAGTAAAACATTAAGCATGCAGT
Source organism: Aspidoras spilotus (assembly GCA_028565295.1). Classification (NCBI taxonomy): domain Eukaryota; kingdom Metazoa; phylum Chordata; class Actinopteri; order Siluriformes; family Callichthyidae; genus Aspidoras; species Aspidoras spilotus. The sequence continues at coordinate 12,734,912 of JAOUQV010000002.1, read as the reverse complement.
GAGAACAATTGCAGACACTGATATGTTTACCATAGAGATCGTGTTTTCTTATGTATTTAAAACCTATGACTGGATCTTACCTGATATATCTTACCTTAGATATATATTATATTTCTAGCATTTCTGTTTTTCACACTAAAATTAAATTCTGGTTAAGACAGATACATTATAGTGTATTTCTAGGCTTGTGATATAGAAACTTTATTGCAGGCATCTACAAGACATTTTTAGTGTGTGTGTGGAAGGCTTTAATTTTTAAACAATGATACAACAGATGACGAAATATCTATTATATAATCATTCTAATGTTTATTTTATATAATCTAATGATTTTATACATGTATAACAACTTTTATATTTCGATTAAAGAGTACTGTACAAGAATATACGTTCCGGTGTAGCTTATGCTATAACATTTCAGTAAGAATCCATTCTTTTGTATAGTTTACTTTGCATTCCATTTGACATACTGCTTTTATTCTATTTTTAGAAAGTATATATATAAAAACAGTCTCTCATTTTATGTAAGTGTATAGCAACACAAATTAAATCAATACTGTATCATTTATAAATTGAATACACAGATGCATTTTATCTATAAAAAAGCATTTATTCAATTGTAAACATATGCTTAGCTGTATCAAATCTTTAAAAAACTGTGTATTTAATAACTTGGCTTGAGAACGTGGAAGGAGGAAAAATAACAAACACTTAAGGGGAATTTTATACAAGAGATTCCACATTTCTTAGTTCTTGCATTTGTTCTTCCATTTGTCGACATCTTAAGCACTGCTTTCATTTACAGGACATTCCGATCACACCGGTGTGTTTGTGCACTCCTTATAGAGCTGATCCTCTGTCAGGCTCAACGGCATACCCGGAAGTCAAACTCCTTGTGCTCTTTACGTGCCATCTTTCTCGTGTCTCCACTTGAGTCCCATCACCTTGTGACAACCTGTCAAGAGCACAGCCACAGGCCATAATGTAACAAAGATGATGGGTGCCAGAATGCCGCCTGGCTGGCCATACTGTACATAGGAAAAGTTCAACCCGAAAACTTTTGACATGCATGAAATATTTTTAAGTCTTTTGGCTATATATATATATATATAGTCTTATAGCCCACAATTACATATCGAAGTTAATTCCATGCTTTTGTCTCTGCACCTATTTATGAGGGAATGTTTTATTTATATTAGCAATCCCCAGAATTATCACATTTCTGAAGCTGTCTTAAGTAAATGAAGTAAAAGGCGGGTGAGGGGTGTAGAACACAATCTATTCCTGACTATATGGACAATTTGAAACTGCAGTTAAAAGTGTTCCCCTGATTTAAAAATAAATCTCACAGCATTAAACCTGATCAGTGATTTTACAAATTAAATCACATGAAATCTTCACCATTTTGTTTCTCTGTAGACATTCCAGTTTGATATCACATGCATATATGCAGAAGTATTACACATCTTATCTTTGTGGCTCTAAATATTTAATGATCTGGCGGTTTTTTAATACTTACATGCAATATAGCATGGAGGAAAAGTGTACTTATAATTGTAAAGTCTCGCACCACAAGCAAGTGTTCCATTCATTGCATGGTTATCTTGCTTTTTTAAGATAAACTAGATCAAACCAGTTATAACTCATACGTCTGTATCTAAGTAAATCTTCTGCATAAGTAACGATGTTTTTATGATGGGGGTCTGCAAAACAAAATCTAATTCTCTATCAGAAAGTCACCAGAAGGTTGGGTGAGCTTGAAAACTACACTATAATCATATCTATAAGCATAATTCTGTATTATATCTTTTACAGAATGGCTATAAAAGTACATTAGTTACCCTTTTAACCTAAACCTTTTGCTTTATATAGTATAGCTGTGTAGAGTCATTAACTAAATACAATAAAATAAAAAACTGAAGCTGTAAACAAAACCTTGCAGGGGAAACTGCTGCCAGTTATTTACTGTAATTTTACAGTAAAATATTTTACACTGTATTTCTAGAGCTATATATATTTTTTAACTGTAGCATAACAGTTTTTAAACCCTGCTTTAACTCTTCCTCTGTTAATGTGATTAAATTTTTCAATTTTACAATTAAAACACTTTGCTGTTAAACCAATTTATTCGTTTTATTCTGTTTTATTCATGAACAGGAACCTATGTAATGTGCATGTGGTGCCACACACAGCAGCATAGTATGATGTAATATACAGTGTGTAGTATGGATGGAGGCTGAGCATGTTGTTATCAGAGGCTGCATGAGTGTCCCTGTGGCAGTGGTCTCATTGCTGTCTCCTGTGTGGATAAGTACCTGGCTGCAAAGCAAGCCCTTTTCTTTGATATTTCTCTCCTTATTTGAATCAGTAGCCCCTTTTATCCTGCCTTTATTTGGCAATGTGTGGTAATTACATGGGTACCTTGCTTGCTTATGCGAATACTTCCAGAACCAAGGGGGAAATGCTGAGACAGGAAGAAACAAGGAAAACAAAACACAGGCAAACATAGCAACAGCATTTGTTTGGATATATTTCAAATGAGCATGTGGAACTTGAGCATTTATTTTGAACTGCATGGAACAACGACAATCACATGTTGTTCAGATGTTTATGTGTGGTTGGAAATATTGCACTGAGGGCTGTTTGTTTAATAAATAGTGAGGCCAGGAAACGTAACAGGAAATAATTGGAGTCAGTTCTTGTAATGACTGATCAGCCATGGACGTGCACATACAATATTCATCCAATCCTTTACTACTACGTATTCATTTTTGTAAAATAAATATACCGTTTTTACAATACACCCACCGGCCACTTTATTAGGTACATCTTTCTTGTAAAATGTTTGACCTAATTTTGCCATTTAGAGCTGCCTCCATTTTTTTCAACGGAGATGGTCTTCTGCATTCCTTGGTTATAATGAGTGATTATTTGAGTTACAGTTGACTTTCTGTCAGTCTGCCTATTTTCCGCTGACCTTTCATACTGTGACAACAAGGTATTTTTGTCCACACAACTACCACTCACTGGATCTTTTCTCTTTTTCTCATCATTCTCTGTAAACCCTAGAGATAATTGTGCTTGAAAATCCCAGATCAGCAGTTTCTTAAATACTCAGACCAGCCCGTCCAGCACCAACAAACATGCCATGTTCAAAGTCACTTAAATCCCCATTCTGATGCTCGGTTTTTGCTTCAGCAAGTTGTCTTGGCCACCTCTACATGCCTAAATGCACTGAGTTATGGCCATATGATTAACTCATTAGATATTTGTGTAAGCAAGCAATTTAACAGGTGCACCTAATAAAGTGAGTGTTTACATTACACATCCTCTGTTTTTATCATTTTAAATTCATCACTTTATAATATTTTGTGTTATAAATTTGGTATTAACTGCTAATAAAAATAACTTAAATAATCGTTTTAAAAGACCTCAAGTTTTACTTTTTTATTTATTTTCTTTTTTACTCCACCACATTCTCACAAGTTCAGCAAAGGAGTTGACAAAAAGCAAATTCCACGCATTTTATTCAAAATGTTTGTGAAGTTTGGTTTGTATCTGAAATAATGTCGAGCCATTTTAATGCAAAATGCTGCATGTTTGTTCGTAGGTGTTTATTTCAATCACAGAAATGCACAGAGTTGTATACCATACATTATGTATACTGCAGGCATTATATACAGAATAAGCAGGCTAAAGGACACGTCCCGTTTTTAACCTGTATACACACACACAAACACACACATGTATATAAATATATAAATGCTAAATATTTTATGTATAAATAAATAAATAAATAAAATGTATTTAAGTAAACATTACACAGGCTGTACACGATAGTATTGCACACACTGATGCCTCCGCCGTCGTTTACGTGCGCGCGCTTAAAATCAGGTTATTATGGATAGATTGTGTTAGAATAAAAATAATAATTTCATTAGTGCCCATTTGGGATGTAAGATGTAACGGGTGCGGCTAACAGAGCCCACTGAGTCGCTGCTAAAAAAAAGGCGTTAAATCCACACGGGATTCAGTGTTTAGCTCTGATCAGCGGGGGAGAAACACTTCAGCGCACGCGATTTCTGACTCCGAAATCGGCTTTAAGGTCGCCGATGCGCTGCTCAGCTTTAATGTGGACGGGATAAGGAGCAATCCGGAGTCTAATAAAATCAGAGGGATATTACTGCTTTAAAGACCATTAGATCAGTAAATGCTGCAGCGACAGAAAGGGTCACCGCTGTGATGTGCTCTCAATCCCGAACCCGCGATCACACACTCCGGCCAATTACACACACACACACACTAAAGAGTGAAGGCGCACGCAGTGCAATATCCACTCTTTTCCAGTCCAAAAAAGGATTTATTATAGCTAATTCTTATCACAAATCACCTAGCATCTATTTACAGATTGTTAAGTTACAACAAGAACTACAACAGCATATATGGCACATTCCTGACATCACTAAAAAAATAAAACATTACATTAAATAACATTAAAACATTAAAAATCACACCGAATATTTGTAATTAACGCAACTAATAACGATCAGTATAAAAGAGAAGGAATATTTTGTAAGTACAATGGTGCATTCATAAAAACAAATGTATCCTTTTGTTATCTATGAGAGTGAAGAAAAAAACATTCAGTAAATGATAAAAATGTTAGATTTTTTCAAATTGCATTAAAATCACTTATTTCGTTAAATCGCATTAAGAACAAGGCGTTTTTAATTCAGCACTTCATTGTACAAGTTTATCAGCGATTTCACTGAAGTTCGTTTTCTTGCCATTTTTTGGAACCCCGAGGACCAAATAAATGTAATCCATCATACGGTTTAAAGCGCTTCAGAGAACTTCTTTAAGCGGATCCTTATGTAAATCAATTCTTCTCGCCGTGAAAACAACAGCTCTGCTTCAGATACACATTTTACAAACCTGAGCGAGATTTGTTTAGGAATAGTCTCAATTTGGACCGAGAAGCGCAAAAAAAATCTAAATAATGACAATAATATTAACAACAACAACAAAAATAATAATAATAGTAATAATACTAAAATGAATAATATCTACAATATTTATAATAATAATAATAATAATAATAATAATTATTATTATTATTATTATTATTATTATTATTATTATTATTATTATTATTATCTGTACTTGTATTAAACGGCTTGTTATTTTGTTTGCTCTTTATAGTTAACCACTGCACATTTTTATATGTACTTCAATAAGTCTTTACTATTTTATAAATTAACTGTAATTTTGTCTTATGTTCAAAATATAACGATCTTACTACATTTATTATTTACTCAAGACTTACGCAGAATAAAAATGACGGTTGCATTGGTTTGACCATGTAATTCATTTTCTTACGAAATAAATAAAACCACGCAACCTTTACTCATTAGCAGTAATTGGACATTTTTATTGGACAAAATAAAATAAAAATCACAAACCAAATAAAGCCGGAAATACAATTATTTAACTAAATCTTCATAAACATATTGTACATTTCTATCTAATATTGCTCTGGCTAATGGCTTGTACGATTTAAAACTAGGATTTATTTTAGTCAAATTTGTTTATGAATAATTGTAATCGTTTGCTGTGATGTTTTATCGTCCTTGTCGGACTGTAAATCATTATAAAGATTTAATTAAAAATTCTGACTTTAGGCGGCTGAGAATTAAACCGTTGGGTAAAAATATACCGCTGCAAGCCGCCAGATGGCGCAAACGGGTCGCATATTTAATACAGCAGGCAAAAGACTCACAAATATCTTTTAACATTTCCATAGGAATGCATAGCTTACAGTTTGCCCCATACACCCCCCACCCCACCTGACTACACACACAAAAAGCACCCCTCAAATACATATACACAAACAACACCCCTTAAACACACACGCGCACACACTTTGCCAATGGGTGCCCTATACGAACGAAAGAAAAATACTCCATTCAGGCTGGAGAATTTACAGTTAGCCGCGAAACTTTTACAGGTATTTGAGTTGCACAGGCTGTTTGGAGAGAAACGAGACACATTTCACTTCAGAGGTCAGAGAAAGTTCAACTCGATGAGGTCATTTAAGTTATTCAATGTTATAAAATTAGACAATAAATAAAAATAAAATACATTTATTTACTTTGCTGATAGTTTATGAATATTCTTGACATCAGTAGTGAGTATATCGGTGTGTGTGTGTGTGTGTTTTATAGATGACAGTCTATATTTGTTGGGCGCCAAATCTTGGTAAATCTCGGTTGTTTTTATTATCTATATATTTAAAGACAATGGAGTATCAAATAGAGTATCAAAATATTGTACTATATTAAAATACCTTCTTGTTTATATATCTGTAATATTCGAGGTTATATTCATGAAATAAACTTAAATACACAACCCAGCACTTTGACTGACCCATGTTTATTCTCGAAAGTACTTATTTATAAAATCAGTGTGACGGTTTAAAACAGAACTATCTGATAGGGGCTTATCTGGATGGACTGAGTTTATCTGAGGCTTATTGAGAATACAGTTGTTTGTTACAATAAGGAACGCATGCAGGACATGATCGGTTCCGTAGGCTTGTGATTGTCTCCGTGTTTTGCTTGAAATGGATCCCATGCCCCCTAATGAATCCACACGCAGCTGGCCATGTCCCACACAGACACCGATAGCTTTAACCCTAAACTGACCTCAATTTGACACCACGAGATGAGCATTTACCGCCTGTTAAAAGTTTTCTTCTGTAAGCGCACAATCTGCATGTTTTGCCCTCAAAGTGCGCGTGTTTGTTTTAGCTCTCGAATGGTGTACTCCTCTATGCTCCAAACCTGAATAACAATTCCGGGGTAATTTCCCTGAATATTTTAAGACGTTCACAATGCAAGAATATGGCAGTTTTTGTAATTAAGAGGATATATTTGCCACTGCCTGCAAAGGAAACATTAATCACTTTAATTGTGCAGAAAATGATATTAATGATTCGGGGTACTTTATATTAAGTTACAATAGAATATAAAGTTTCAACTTAATTAGATCCAGTAGACGAACTAGAGAAATTATTAACGGGCTAATATAATAACCCTTAGGTATAAGCTATTCTAGGCTACACCCTGTCTATAAATGCTTAAATATTATTTTAATAAGAGTTGCGTGTATTAAACGATGGATTCCACTGAACAAGCATCCCAAACATGTTCAGCACGCTCACATCACTCTCAAAATAGGATTTCAATTGTTTAGTAAACAGCCAGCGCTGTGACTGTGACTCGCCTCGCAGGCATTTAATACGCCGATAGCATTTTTCCCACCTAGATCTCAACCCGTTTCTCCTGCTGCACTTTAGTATTATCGAAAATAAGGGATAAGAACTCACCATTTTTTTTTTCTCCGGGGAAAAGCCCGACAGGCGTGTGTGTGTGAGAGAGGAGCACGGGAGGACAGAGTGTGAGTCGGCATTCTGCCCTCCCGCGCTGTGTGCATCGCAGTATTCTGACGGAGCTGTGGAGGGAGAGAGAGAGAGAGTGAGACAGAGAGAGAAAAAAGATCTGCACGCCGGAGTTTCCACACTTCTACCGCAGGAGATCCACACAGCCCATCGGCTTCCACGTTTCTCCTTGCGCTTCCTTCATCTTTTTTTTTCCCACAAACTTTTTGCCGAAAACATTCTCAGAACTGATCTCTCTGGCAGTCTCACGTGAAATGAAAACCCCACGAATGAGGCGACTTTATGGTATTTTATTGACGGCTGTTGACTCAAATTATGTTAAATTTCTAGAGCTCTGTACGCGGTGAAATTGTTAATTCAGAAACAAAACGGGTCACGGAGCTTTAAATGTAGCCGCTTAGATGCAAAAGCCCCTATCAATATGGCGATGATGTCACGCGCGGCTGTGTAGACTATTGTCACTGATGTTGCTAAATATTAAAAAGGGAATGGATGACCTCTTTGGGTTCTGATCTGAAAAAAGCGCTTGGCATTAGGGAAAAGGACCAGCAGTATTGCAATCGATGGCCCAGCCATTGCTCCTCCTCTAAACTTTCAAGCTTGCCTCGTGATTGATGAGCTTTGGGGCGCTTTGATAATTGACTACACCGAAGGCACAGATTTCTATCTTGATACGTGATTGGACGAAAGACACATTTAAACACTTTCCCTATAAAAACATTTTTTTCCTTCTTGGGAAAGTTCATTTTACTCAAAAAGGGGGTGTTCAGTATGTCCTAACAAACAAATAGCTCATACTTAGAAGAGTAACTGGGTATTAGGCATTACAACCAAGATCATTTACACTGACTCGGAAACAGAAATTGTTTTGGAAGAAAGTTGGCTTGGCTCGATAGAGTGGATAGTGATTGCGGGGGATTTGTAAGTTATGTTTCGCGTTATTTTCTTATAACAAGCTACAGCCTTTAATTTATGGATACTTAACAGATAAGTTAAAGTAGGAAACGTCAAAACTTTTACTGTAATATTAAAAAATTATCAATATTTTGTTTTCAATGCACGTAAGCAGTAGGCGAATTTGGCCTAAAATGTTACATTTCTAATCTGACATATCTGTAGTCTAACCAGATGCCAAAGAAGTGTGGGCTAAATGAAATGCAGATTAACGCGCAAAACGAGTTTGAGTGCTTTTTTCTCTTTCTTTTTCTTCCTAGATACTTCAGCCTAGATACTGTGAGTGTGTGCGCTGTTGTTGTTTGGCTCCCCCCGTGCGGAGTTGAAGCCGTCCTCTCGTGCGCGCGCTGCGTATCGCAGGGTTTGGTCTGTTCTGTGTGTGCGTCGCGGGACTGGCTGTAGCCGCGCTACTTCCGGGTTCCGTCATTCCACTGTGCGCCGCTCAGCGCTGTGAACTCACTCTGTTCTATAAGCGCGCCAGCAGCCAACCTGCCAACACTCGCTGACACTCACTCATCTCACATCGCGCCACAGACCAATACCTGCCGAGGAAGGAGAACTCTGCAATGGCAATCTTTTAATTTTGTCGTTGATTTCATCTCCCTTCTTCACAGTACTCAGAAAACAAGAGAACGAAGCGGAGGCGTGGAGGAGACGCGGAGTTGCTGGATGAAAACGGACTAAAAGATTTTGTCCTCTCTTGAACATCATCGTCGACCATCATTCATTCATTACCTTGACAACCTCTGGCTTTGATTGACAGCCGGAGTGGCAAAAAGCCATGAGACACGACAGTTTAGTTACATGCAGGTTGTTGATGGGCCGATTGTAACCTTCAGTTTGCTTCTTGACATTTTTTTCGACTTTTTGGGGCAAGGAGGAAAACAAGAAAAATTCCCAAACTCTTCCCGATGACTGTGCTCGGTCTAAACTCTGTTGGAGAATAGGCGAATTCACGAAGTTGGTTGAAAAGAGGGAATCTTACCACTAAATCACGTTCTTTCAGGGCTGGGATATTAAATATACGACACGTCCCGGAGTTTATTGGAGCGCAGCCTGATGGCTCAGAGGGTAGGTTTTAAATCTCTAACACTTACCGATACACACTCACTATAGGAAGGGCAGCGTGTATCGTTCTCTTCGCAACTTTGACGGTTAATTTACCAACTGCTGCAATATAAGGATTTTATTCGGCATTTGCCCTAAATCTCTACTATCCGCCGGTGTGACAACCCCGCGGTGTAGCAGCGGGCTCCGAGCTTTCAGCAGCAGTTGTCAGCTTTAACTCGAAGCTCCTACTATACGTAACTGGGCGAAACACAACTTAACAATGTTTCTGGTAATCCACATATAATTATTATTAGTACTTTACGTACTTGCGCTAGAAAAGACTTTTTAAACAAGGATTAGCGATCAGAATATTTTCATTTCCTCTCTTACACTCGTTCTTTCACTTTGCTCTTAGGCATTATTTTTGCACATTAGCCTGTTTCTCTAAAATATGCATTTGCATATTATTTGTACATGATGTTTTATGTTTAATTCTAGTACGATGAGTTGGCCCATTACGGCGGTATGGACGGAGTTGGAGTTCCGGCGTCTATGTACGGGGACCCACACGCCCCTCGGCCGCTAACACAAGTGCACCATCTGAACCACGGGCCGCCGCTGCACGCGAGCCAGCACTACGGCGCACATGCCCCACATCCCAACGTCATGCCCACCGGTATGGGCTCAGCTGTCAACGACGTTTTAAAGCGGGATAAAGATCAAATTTATGGGTGAGTGAAATGTTATTACCACGCTTTACCTTGTACTTATTTACCTTTTACTTTTTTCTGCTTCTCATGAAGCAGATTTATCAAATAAGTAAAAACAATCGTATTTCGTTTACATTTTCTGAACAGCGAGAGCAATAATCACGAACTATTTTACTATATCGACTAAACTTTATTAACGCGGAACTAAAGGTTATAAGGTGTGTATTGTTTTTTATGAATTGTAACAAATTATAAATAAAATAATGTCAATAAAATAACAGTCGAATATATTACTCTAATATATAACTTTACATAAAAGACAATTCCATTGTTATTGTAATGCTTTTTAAATTTTATTAGAACGTTAACTCTGGTTTAAAAACAACGATAGAAAAGTGACAACTATCCTGGATTAATGCTCAAATATAAATCTCCAAAAGCTAATAAACATACACGCGTGTTAGTCAACAACAGATCGACGCCAGTGTCTGTTTGTATCGTTTCACAATCCTGACAAGAGTTTACAGATTATTTCTCATCAGAACGCTTCGTAGCAAACGCTTAAAGCCGAATGAAAAGCTACAAGAACGCGTTTCAGCTCCAGTGTAAACAACCAGGAAAGCACCGGGAAAACTTTATCTCAGCCGGCTGCGGCTAGTTACTTGTGTGGGATTCGGTTTAGAATTGTATTTACACTCTTTTTCCGCTCTTGGCAGTCACCCGCTTTTCCCTCTGCTGGCGCTGGTGTTTGAGAAGTGCGAGCTGGCGACCTGCACGCCCAGAGAGCCCGGAGTCGCTGGAGGAGACGTCTGTTCCTCCGACTCTTTCAACGAGGACATCGCCGTCTTCGCCAAACAGGTCACTTCTCATCACCCATCTCTGACCGATGTCATTTCTTAATCTCGCCTGTCACCGAGTTCCACACTAATAAAGAATGGCAAAAAAGTCTTCCAAGATTAAAATAAAAATAAAATATCCATAAATTAATTGTGGCTCAAGTGTAAAATAATGCCAAATGATATTTTTATTTCATTACATTTATTAGTTATTCATATTGCATTTCTTTCTCCGGTAAAATAGTTGTAGAGTTAAAAATGTCTGTTATGTCTTTAATGATCATGTGTGTATAATAATGAATAGCTGACAGCTGTTAAATTAATGTTTACAACAATAGGGTTTTTTAAAGCATTTAATTTGTGCATTTAATTTTTTATAAAGAATAATAATTATTAAATAAACGCGGCTTTTGTGTTAATTGTGATTTTAACGGTTTTAGGTTCGCGCGGAAAAACCTTTATTTTCTTCAAATCCGGAGCTGGACAATTTGGTAAGCCCGTCTCGTGAACTGTTATTGTTTTCTAGGTAGCGGTTTGTTTGCTGATGTGTTGAAGAGTCCCATAGCTATTTATGTACAGGTTAGCAAAGTAAATACGAGGGGATTTTGATTCAAAAGCACAAGCCCAACGCTGGACAGCTTTCTTTGAAGTGAATAAGAGAGAAGCTCCAAGAGGTCTCGAGTGGCAGAGCATTAGGCTACCACAGGAGGCCGTGAAGGAAATCACTGATTATGCGCTACGACTCCACACTGATTCCACCAAAAGCCTAATCACGGTTATCTGAAGTGGAGTGTAATTTGCTGCTTTAGATTGTTGCCCTCATATCAAGCATGCAATCGTTTAACTGTGCACGCTGGCGTATGTCAGCACACACGTGTATGTTAATATGATTATTTAATTTTGCATGTTATTTAATGTTATTGTATTGGTATCACTTATACAAATTTACTAATATTGCAGTTATTAAAACACTCGTGTATTTAGTCTACTGAAGAAAATTAATGTATTTTCTTTTTCTCAGATGATCCAGGCCATTCAAGTATTACGGTTTCATTTATTGGAGTTAGAAAAGGTAATTTCTAATTAATTTTATTCATATGCTTCTATAGGCTGATTTATAATTTGTATATGTAATTCAATGTAATTCGTGCATTTTTGACAGCTTTATTTTTTTGTGGGGAGAAAATTTTAATGACTGTAATTAAGTGCCAACAGTCTTATTATAATGCATATTTATTTATTTTTTAATAAATCTTATTATCTATAAATAGTAATGTATGGCGCCATTAGTATTTAATTCCATAAGCGATAGAGAGAGTATATAGTTATATTAATTGTTCTTATTCTTAAACCGCCTTCTTCTTCTTATTATTATTATTATTATTATTATAGTTGTTGTTGTTATAGTTAACTTGTTGCACAGTCCCCATGAGAATAATAAGCGCCACAACAATTTTACTATTGTTTCCTAGCCTTGGCGCGAACGTGCCCCTGAATGAGGTTATTTTTATTCTCGAAGTTAAGTGTAAATCTATTTTTTTGTCCATACATTCATATATTAATCTGTATTCTTTTTTTGCGCTAGGTGCATGAACTCTGCGACAATTTTTGCCATCGGTACATCAGTTGTTTGAAAGGAAAAATGCCAATTGATTTGGTCATAGATGAGCGGGACGGCAGTTCGAAATCGGACCACGAGGAACTTTCAGGATCTTCCACAAATTTAGCCGACCATGTAAGTAGCATGGATTTTCTTTCTCTATGAGGATAATGAGTGGCTGTCATTTTCCTTTATATATAAAACCGTGCTGTTCGGGACCAACAGGGTAGTTCATAAAAATGCCTGGAACTTACACGGAGTCCAGTTGTTATTGTCTGACGCCGTAACTGAACTTTCATTCACCTTTTCCTGTGAATGACAGCACTGTCGGAAAATTAAGCATTTTTGCATTTTTGTAGAATTGCCGCTGGAATATATATATATATGAATCGCTGCGGTGTCTCGATTGTGTATAGCCTATATAGATTATAGTGGTTATAGGTTTATGTATAATTATTTCGAAGATAGTCTTGGACTACACGCGTGCCGGCTCAAATTATTGTAGGCCTATGACACTAGAATTTTTTTTATTTTGTCCCCATGGCCACAATGAACATCAGGTTCATAACGTCTGATCTGCTTCATGGTTTTGGCAGCGGTTTTGATGGTAATGCCTTTAATTGTTTTTTATTGATCGCCTTGTGGTTTCCTCTCACGCTCGCGCCCAGTTTACGGCCTTTAGGCTGCGCTATATCCTGAGTACATTTATGTGCACCTGAAGTGTAGTAGCTTTAAATTTGGAAATCGATGTCGTGGTTTAAGCGCGTTTATTTGGCAGTAATAAACGCAGCTCGGTAAAAAAAACGTGACAACATTCGAACGAACGCGCGTTAATGTCTTTTATATCTTCTGAAGAATAAAGTAAAGTTGGTGCATCCAGGGAGAATGTTTAATATCTTTCCGAAGCACAGGCACAAAGCCTATTAGCAGATAAACCTGATTGGAGTGCGTTGTAAAGTCAGCTTTGGCGTATTGTCTTTGAATCTTATAGGCTATATCACGTTTTTTTGCCCGTGAAGATCAGAGGTGAATGTGGAAGGAACAGAAAGGAGGACGAACGCTAGAATGTGATTTTAAACGAAAAAGCAGAAGTATAGAAATGAGGCATGTTGCTGTTTATACTGAGAAGATTAGATAAATAGACGCTTTAGCTTCTCTGCAGCAGATGGTTGATACACACACAAACACACAGCCTGTGGCTCTGGGCTACTTATTAGGGATATACATTTAATAATTAGTACCATAGGTTTATAAGAGAGATCAGTCAGTCTGTGGTCATTTACACCGACCACCTCATTAGCTGTGTTAGCTCTGAGCGATTTATTTCCTTCTTTTGGCAGAAGTGACATTTTACAACAGCTAAATTGACCGCTCACTTCTATTAAACCTGCAATGTTTTCTTTGAGTTTAAAGTCATAATACTGACATTAAAAATAATTTAACTAGCAGGTAAAACTGACTTTAGCCTATTCTTATTGGATATAAAATACCTATACTAGAGTAAAATTTTATAGGCTATTTAATTTTAAATGATCATCATAATTTAGGCTAATTAGGCTAGCATGCATAGACTGACTTTGGGATGTTATATTATAACTTTTTATAAATCTTATATATCTTATAAATCTTATTCACACAGTTATTCTAAATAAGAGAAGCTACAAATAATTAAAATAATGCAAATAATAATTAAATAATAATTATTCCTAGTAATAAAATTACTAGGAATAGGTTTATTTAATTTAGTTTGCAAATAACAATATACAAATTATTTAACACCCAGTAAATGTACAGAGTTGC
>JAOUQV010000002.1:12709100-12720477 GCA_028565295.1 Aspidoras spilotus | reverse complement strand
AGGAATAGGTTTATTTAATTTAGTTTGCAAATAACAATATACAAATTATTTAACACCCAGTAAATGTACAGAGTTGCATTTTGATTTATTTACTTCATTAAAATGGTGTATATTTTATTCATTCATATTCTTCTCTATTTTACTTGGACTGGCAATTTTATTGTTAGATATGCTAATTTATTTAGGTAGAATCTCACACCTCTATTTTTCTTTGTTTTGCTATGCATTTTTAATATCTAGCCTAAGGCTACATCTCATTTGGCAAAAGCTGGTTGCTGGGTATGATGAGGCTCTTCACCATAAAGAAGACAGCCTGTTGTATTAGTTGCCCTCCTTCTGCAGCTCTCTCACTATCCCATTTACCTCACACACTACACTGACACACTTATAATTACACTATTTTTACACCGCAGTGCTGGATTGTAGTGTTATTAGCACAGATAAGATGCATGTTAATTTTGTTAGCTTGCTTCTGGTTTCTGTCTAAAACTAGCGCCCTAATATCTTCACAGGAGAAAAAAAACACCATGAAATATGAATCATTGTCAAAGAGATTCTTCAATAATCAGCCTGCTGCTATTACTCGCCAGACTTTTGTGTTTTATTTAATAGAATGTAATTTCACTCTTCTCTTTATGCAACATCTAATTAATATAGATGAAATGCTTTAATGCTTGCCTATTATAATCTCTGCCGATTAATTTGTCTTTGAGTCTGCCTCTAAGATATAAAAAAAAAAACATGATTATAGCAATGTTCCCTCCCACTGCTTTAATATCATTACTAGTGTGTGGTTAGAGATTGCTATATAGAAATATTCTGGTGTTTTCAATTACTCGTTCACTCACACTTAAGTTTACCTCCATGACAATATTGTATGTCCTAGCCTTGAATACAACTGCATTCACATTCCTTAACATTTGCATTTTCCCCCTGTGTACTGAAGTGAATTATGTGTAGAGCAATAATATTTCAGCTCATCTCATGCAGTGAAAGCCAATCAATTCATAAATCAATTAAAAGTGCAATACCTCTTTTTTATGGTAGCTATTTACATGGTCCTTGCTCTGTGATCGACTACTTTAGGCCTCCATGTTTGCATACATATAGCCTGCCGGGCTTCTAAAGTCAGTGAACCATGTGTTTACTTAGTTCTTTCTGTCTTTTAAATTAAGCAGCATGCACAGATGTTGTCCAATAGGATTTCCACGTGTTTCATGATAGCATTCACCACCCCATACTATTGTTTTTTGATGGGATGATGTCTGGCTCTACATATTATATTTGATTAGCGCTGGAGAACTCAGGCCTGTTGGCAGCGCTCCACTATGACTCTCTATGAGAAAAGAAGCTGCGTTGAACTTGTTGCTGTGTAACTTAGAAGGCCACTGTCTCTTGCTTTGTGTGTGGAGTATGAATAATTACAGCAGCATTGTAAATCACTCATTAAAATGTTAAGATGTTTTAAAATTCATGCTCGCCTTTGTCATCCAACATGTGAGTGTTATTACTATAGAGTTTGGTGTTTGTATGTTTTGCTTCATATGACTGATTTTACAGACCTGATGTGCAATACATTTGTAGTTACATTAGACAGCATCATACCTCTGAAAATGAGCCACACAAATAATCAGTGATTAACCATTAGCTGTCAGTTATTTGATACTCAATTGATACTTTATTTCTATACTTTGGCAGGTAATAGATAGTCATGTAAATACCCCATAGTTTCAGTCAATCAGTTCTTCAACATCTTTCAATGTACCTCTGTAATTATGCGCTAAATTCTACAAGAATATGCTAGGGTTTTGAAGCGTAAGATGCATTTGGAAATGTCAGGGCCTGAGGATTTATGGAGTGATATGTTTCGTGTGTGTCAGCATGCTTGGTGATGTAGCTGTGGTTTCTGTCAGCAATACTATGCGTCCTTTTACTTGCCGTTCTCCGCCTGCCCTGTCTCTACATGCATTTTTCTATAAGTACAACAGGTTTCCTAGGAATCTGTACACAACCCAATGACAGCGTTAAATCAATTTTATTTGAAATTTTAAGGGATATAGGGAAAAGATGGTGGTGAACACCTGTGGAGTGAGTTGATAGGCAGGGCAGGTGTGTGTCAGTGAGAAACAGCAGATAGCGATGCTATCCGACATTCTCCTGTGGCCTGTGCCTCTGTAAGCTTTCCCCCATATTGTCTCCTGCTTTTATATTAATTACAAGTTGCATTATCAGCCATGAGTCAGTAACCCCTGCAAATAGAAAATGCTGCCCCCAGAGACAGACTGTCCTTGTATCTTATTTTCCATCTCCTATTGAGCTGCACCTCTGTGTTTGCTGGCTGCTGCACTTCTCCTCCTGGTAACAGTTCTCTTTAACACAATTAGGGAAAAGCATGAAGTGAACCACGTTTGACTCCTAATTATCCCAAACTACAGGGAATAGTCACATGAGCAGATTTTTTCCAAAACATGAGGGGGGCTTCCATAGTGAGTTTGACAAGGGCCGTTTGGGTGATGCTCTCGCTCTCTTTTCTTTTTTACAGCTTGTTTGAACTTTAATGGACTCTGGGGAGTCCTGACAACTGTTTTGTTGTGTTGCGAGGCCTGTATCTGTTGAGCAGCACTCTCAATGTGGCACAGGCAGAGAGAGAGAGAGAGAGGACTGCATTATTCATATAAGAGAGAAAACTGTTGCTTTATTTGTAGAGCTTAATGGAGAAATTGAACACTGCCTGCGAGGACAGTTGTGATATTTGTTGTGTTTTTAAGACATTCATAGTGGAAATGTGTATGTCTTTTTTGAGTTAATGACCATGTGCTCTCTATGTATTGAGGATTGTTTGATGTTTACATGGCACAGTCATGATGCTTGTTTTTGAAAGCATGTTTGTTGTAGTTTTAAAAAAAACTTGTTTATATATTGCAATAGCTTGATGTTATATGGTTTGGAGCATATTTTTGAGGCTTGTCTTGCCAACAGTGGGAGTCTCACCACCAGGAAATGGAACCCAGTCATTTTCTTTCCTTAAAACAACAAGACCCATTCTAAATACATAAGTCTGGCTCAGATTAACTACATTGCATATCGTGATTTTTTTAGGTATTCACTGTCTCTCTTCTGCATCCCTTTTAAGGCATTTTCTTTAGAGACATGACAATAATAAGACCAAATTAATGACATTTTCTCCACTCTCTGTGGAGTGGAAAGGCTTAAAGGGGGTTATTGGATAAAGATTTGGTATAAATGTTAGAGAATTAGATGATTCACTTTTTTCTTAGCTTATTTCCTGAACTTGTCCTGGTGACCAGTTTAAGATGTTGTTCCTCTGTTGTGAATGCACAGGGCGTTGGTGGTGCATCTAGATTACAATGTAAATGCTGGTCAACAAACTCCTTATCTGTTCTCTCTGTATGTGCTGTAGATTTGTGCAGTCAGCTAGACATATACACTTGATCACTCTCAGATTAAGAGTTTAGCTCTGACTGTAATGATCTTACACCACATGGCAGCTCTGTATCTTCAGACGCTTAACAGAACTGTTTGTATTACTAAAGAGTATATCTCTGCGGTGCTGTGTCTGCATGCAAAGGAGTGACACATGGGATAAAGGAGAGCAGAAGAGTGGGCTGAGGTTTGCGGGAAGCCTTGATGCAGGCACGAGTTTGTTTGGCTTGGGTTCTGTTCAAGGTGTGTTGCTCCATGGCGCACAGAAATGAAGTCAGAGTAGCTCTCTGCATGTTTAATTCATGCAATGCAGCCAAAAATGTCTGTGTTTTTTGTGTATATTATTGGTGCGAGCCGGTGAGGTGACGTGGTCAGCGAGTCCTTCTCCGGTTTGAGTGGCAGAGGAAATTCCACCTCTGGGCCAGTGTTCGTTTTGCACAGATAAACTTTTCCTGTAAAGTACAAATCCTGTCTTCCTGTGCCGAGCACTCAGGCAATGAAAATGGCCAGGAAATGTGAGGAGAATAGGATACTCACAAACGAAAAACTGACAATTATACTTCCACTCTTCTGTGTGTGTGTGTGTGTGTGCACTTGTTCATGCATGTACGTGTGTGTTCATGAATCTTTGCAACATTAGAAAGAGCCCGCCTTTCATATAGTATTTTCACTTCGAACAGCGCTAAAGATAAATGGTGCTTGTGGCATATACATTGACTTTTTAGCCCTATATAATTCTCTCATTTGACACAGAAGTCTCAGTTGGTTACGATATAAACTTATGTGACTTTTTATCACCACTAATGTTTAGACAGATTGTTTGAGCTTGCTCAGGATACGATGGTACATTAAATACAGTCATGATGGACTCTTAGGCTGTAATTAAGTTGTTAGGCTTGTAGTGTTTGGAGCAAGTGCCTGCCATGATAGAATAGAAGTAAATATGTGCACGTAGCGGCCGATTTGGCATGTTTGTCTGAGCTCAGTGCTTGTTGAGAGCAAGGGAGAGCTAAAACAGGCAGACTAGCACTTCAGAGCTGCACTCATGTCCCTCTCACATTTCCAGTGTGTTCATTTGGATTTTTCTCTCTCTCCTTCTCAATTCATTCCTGTGCTCTGCTCCTGGTTTGCGGTTTGGATGGGGAACGTGGATGGATGGATCCCTTCTGTTGGACCCCAGAATCCAGCTTCCTGGAGAGACCACGATGACGCCACCTCGACACACTCGGCAGGCACACCAGGGCCCTCCAGCGGTGGACATGCTTCACAAAGTGGAGACAACAGCAGTGAACAAGGTGTGTATACACAGCGAATATAAGCAGATCAACATATACGAAATGCACACATGTATATGAAATGTAATACTCAATTTAAACATGCATGAGCTGTTTTTGAATGATCAGTATGGTTCAATATTATTATATGGCCTGTATTAGATTTTTCTAATCATGGATTTATTAGCATTTTAAATGTTGACATTCATCCTGGATTTTATTTACTTTCACTTCTTTATAATTTATGATTTGTCATTTTTTAGAAAATACATTTTTAATGCTCAGCACTCACCCGCACAACGACAGTACACATACACTGGCCACAGAAGCTTGAACCGCTGTACCGATTCCTAAGCACAGAGTAAACCTAATGATTAATTACATTATTTTTCTGCCAGCTCTATGTATCATGTAAAACATATTAACTCTGTTCAGCTCAGGAGCAATAACAGACAGACTTGTGTTTTCTCTAAGCACTGAACTGCCAGAGTCAGAGCAAGCATTCAGATGACTTTATGATATGCTTTACTTCGGTCTTACCCATTGCACTCAACTGAATCATCAGCACTAACTGGATATAAACAGTTCTCTTTCTTCTTATGTTCTTCATTTAAAATGTATTTTTACCTACTTCTAGATTTGTGTGCCTCACAACACTTTCTAGTAACTTCCACGACTAAGCATTCTTTACTGATTAAGAATCAACAATGATGCCTTTGCTTCATCTCCAGCAATTTGTCACATTTTCATAGAATTCCTGACATACATATCCAGATTGTTTACAAAACAGGACGAAATTTTGAATCCAGGTAATGTCTCATCAGGAAGCAATCACTGTCTTTTAAAGGCACTGATGGAGTTTCTACAACATGCTTAAATTATACTGTCCACATGAATGGCCTATCCAAAAGCACTGTGCCAAATTCACTGTAGCTCTTTGTGGTTCACTCATATCAAGAGCAGTATCATCACTGTTTAACCACCTTGCTCATCAATGATGCAGGTTTGACATATTTACCACACAGCTGTACAGCTAATATTACCCTCTCATCAGCAGTTAGCTGTATGTTTAATACATTTTGCTTCCCGACTTACTGTTTTAAACATGGCTTATAAGCTAACCATAAAAGACATCAGAATACAAACAAGTGCAATGTGAGAGCAAACATTGTTCGGCTTATAGTTTTTTTCTTAAAGAGGGCAGGAACACAGAAAATGCCAGAGAAAGCAAGGAGGAGGAGAGAAAAGCAATGCCTATTGATTACCTTGCACACATAAGTACAAGTGACCTGTAATCCACAGAGCACTTATCGAATCCTGTGCACCAGATCCAGTAACGGCTGATCAATACAGGCCAAGATGACTCTGGTATGGTGTAAAGTGCTCAGGCCGGATTCGGCCCAGCCGAGCCCAAAGGCACTTCAGCATGAACGCACACCTTCTTTTCTTCTGAAAGACAGAAAAAAGAGAAAAAGAGAGGGGGAGAGGGCAGCTGATTTACTGCTCTAATGAGGCTGTCCCTGCAGCCAGTTGTTTTGTGTGGGGCTCGCTATGACCTTTCGTTCTGCTCAGGAGCACTGCTGCCTCATTTTTCACATTCTTGCAATTACGTTAACGCTTGAAGCACTCACTGACTCCCAGCTCCTGCCCAGGCCTGGCTGGACCTAGCTACACTGTACTAAATGGCTCCGGCTGCTTCCCAGTGGCCCATGCTGCTCATCAGTGAAGAATTTCCACACTCCACTAAAGCGAATAAAAATTGAAAAGTGAAAAATAGAAAACGCTGCTTAAAATATAAAATGATGCTAATTAAGCATAACTCTTTAAAACATAAAAGGAAATAGATCAAGTAAATGTATAGCCAATCCTATTGTAATGATTAGTATAGTATTTGCACAAAAAATCTTAACAATCCTACTAAAGCACTAATCTGTCTTGGATTTTTATTGGATGATATATGAAATAGTGTGTCGTTAAAATAATATATAGAAAATACAGAAAATATTTGTATTACAGCAACAAAAATAAAGCAATACAAAGTAATTTTACCACAGAGCAAAATAAGTCATTGCTGATTCACTCCCTTCCTGTAAGTGTTCTCCAATATGGCGAATGTTGTGAAATATATTAAATAGACTAAATGATTTTACCCAGTCTCAAACTTAAGTTTTCCTCTAGTTTTTACAGCAAGAAATCACTTTAAAGCTTCAGAAATACTAGTTAGCAGTCTATACTGTACTTATACTTATTAGATAAATAAATAAACCTACATAGAAGCACGCTTTGCAGACTTCTTCAGCAATTGAGCATTCCTGATGACACAGTTTCAACATGTAGTGTAGAAGCACTGTGTGGGTGCATGAATGCTCTGAAGCCTTGGAGTGCATGGCAGGCCTCTCTTGGCCTAAGGCCCCTCTCTACAGGGTCAAAGTTTCTTATAAGTAGTTACTTCTGATGAGGACACAACTCTCAGCGTGAACCTGTTGACGGAGCCTGTTTCTACATAGAGATTGCATTTGCCCTTTTTTCTTGCAAGGTTCCAATGTCTGTGCCACAAAATTCAATAGGGCAAAAGAGGAAAATACAGAATGTATTGCAGCTTCATTAAAAAGCAAGATGGGGGCCATGTTGTGTTTGTTGTTGCCTTTGGCTCACAATGAGATATGTTAGGTGTGTGTTTAACGGGGCTTGGGAGTTGCTGGCTGTCTCTCCATGCCTGTTAAGAGTGTAATTTAGAGGAATAATTAAAGCCGAATACTGCCCCATAAACAAAAGATAAACTATAAAGTGGCAACATTGCCTGCTGTTTCATGGCTATCACTCCCAGCTGTTTGAGGAGTGATCATTTTTACAAAGTGTCCAGGCTTAGTACAACCCAGTAGCCCAACTAACTACAGCCTCAATCACGGTGTGCAATGCCTTGCTAGGCACCAAAAATTCTCTCATGGATAAAAGTACTTTGAATGGAACAGGTGTCTGGATAATACCGTATATTGAGGCCAAAACGTAGACTGTTTACAATGAAAGTTCTAGTTTAGATTCAATATTCTGCCATTTAGTGATGGCTTTAATCACCAAATGATGCTGTTGATTCCTGGCCAGTAAGTTGTGCATCATAAGCAAGGCAGTGACTTTGAGAACATTGAGTAAGGATACGCCTGGTGGAGGAGAGAAACAATATAGTGGATACTTTCAGACACCCATTAGCATAAAACTGAGTAAATTATTCATGATGAATACTTAATCTTAAGGGAAAGCTCTAGTTAATGTAGAGAGTGCTCTGAGAGCACGTTTCTTGCTGGATTCAGCATTCACAGGCGCTTACGGGAAAAGGCTTCACCAATCAGTCCTCTCTATTCTGAGATGTTTCGAAGAGTTGCACTCTGAGTCTCATTCCTACTTACACTCTGTACTCTTTTATATCTCAGTCTCTCTCTCTTACTTTCTTTTTCTCTCTCTCTCTCGCTATTAGATTCTGGC
Source organism: Aspidoras spilotus (assembly GCA_028565295.1). NCBI lineage: Eukaryota > Metazoa > Chordata > Actinopteri > Siluriformes > Callichthyidae > Aspidoras > Aspidoras spilotus. The sequence goes on along the minus strand of JAOUQV010000002.1, from coordinate 12,712,279 downwards.
CTTTTTCCAGAGAGTGATTAAATGGAATGATCATCTCTCGATCTCATGCTTTCTAACTCGTTCTTGCTCACTCTACATGTATGCCGGATTATTGTATTAGTAGGAAAATACATTAAAGGCAAAAAAAAGCACAGCATTCTTAATGTTATCCCGTAAGTTAGTGAGAGTACTTCTGAGATTGCTATCATTTCTTCTCAACCCCCTCAACTTTTGTCACACCCTGTCTTTTTACCTTAAGGCTTTCTCACTCTCTGTCTCTGTTTTTCTGTGTCCCTTTTCCTCTCTCTTTCTGTCTCTCTCACTTTCTGTGTCTTTATCTCTGTATAGACAGTCCTGTAATCCTGTATTAGTTGCATAAGGAAAGGAAATGAGAGGCTGATATATATATATGAATTTGCTCTGAATAACACTTGTCATGTAGAGTCTTATGAACAAGATTTTGAACATGCAGGACCTGAAGTAATATGGCTAAAAAGGATTTGAGACACACCCCTGAGGGCTCTATTTGCTCCATTAAATCCACTGTATTTTTTTACGAGCATGACAATGCTTTGGACCTTTAAAAAGACACCAGTTTGCACTGGAATTTTTTTCAGTCTTGTTTTGGCAAGCCACGCCCGAGGGGGTCAGCGCAGACGTCATTTGTAAGGGGTAATAATCCGATCACTCCTGTCTCAACCAGATTTAGTTTCTCACTGACTGCAGGTGCTTTTTTTTCCCTGCTGCTATGAGCAAGTTTTCATAAAAAGTAGGGACAAGAGTAGAGACAGAAGTTGTGTCCATTTTGACCTGTGTTTGTTCTTGCATTTCCATTAGAGCAGTCAAAGGGGTTAGAAAGGCTTTTGTACTCAAAGACACACCTGCAGGGAAACTGCAAAGCTGTGCCTAACTGCTCATCCGGGACATTTAAGGTGTACTTATTTGGGAATTAACACTAGCCCCCCTCCCATCATCCCCTTTGTGTTTGTCCAATGGGCCTTACACTCATTCCACTTTCTTCTTTTTTATGCCTCGCTTAGCTTTCTTATCCACCCAGCCTCCTTTTCCCTATGGCTCTGCTAATGTCCGAGCCCCAGTTGCAGGATGACTTCTTTGGTAAAAGCAAGAGTTGCTTAACCTATAGTTGAGTGTCTTTAGCTTGTGCAGGCATGGTGTGGTGGAGTTGGAGTTAAGCAAAGCAACAATACCCTACAGGTATCTGTAAAACTGAACAACTTAAGAGTGTGGGAGGATGAGAATGAGAGCAGGGGCAGATTCGAGTTTGTCTCTCCCTTCTTGCTTTCATCGGCACAGCTAACATATTTATGCAGATCTTTTTGGGCATTATTACAGATAAGCTCATTTTACAGCCTGATTTCCACCCTCCTGTGTGCTATAATAAGTCTCTGAGCATGGGGGTGCTTGTATGGGGAAGAAAACCGGCCTTGTGCCCTGCAGTCTGCACACTGTGGAGATCTTTTGTTTTTCCATTTGAAGAAAGAAGGACGAAGGAGGTGTTGAATTTGACAGTAGTTAGTGCCATTAGCTCTTGTTATTGGAGGCAGCAGTCTAATAATTTCTAATTACCCCAAGGAGGTATTAGGAGTGTTAGGAAGCAAGGATAATTTCTTATTTACACGCCTCAAGCAGTGAGCACTCTTAAAGAACGGAGGGTAATGTGAAACAAAACAAATCAACATGCCAAACAGGGCTACAGCCTGGGGGGAGATAATGTTCATTATGCATTACGATAATTCATTTAGAAGGTTATCAATTTCAGAATAGAGGGGGCTGTTTTGAGGAGTGGAAAGCACACACACAGTTATGATTTATTTCAAAGAAAGGAGATGCTGTTACTATTTCCATGTCTCCTGGTAAAACATATTTCTTAAACATACCCAACCCTTTCTGCATTCTATCCATGGTGCTATAGTGGCCTCAGTAATGACCTGTGTATAGCATGTTCCATGAGTGCCGTATTTTGGTGTCAGTGTCATGAAAACATATGTTCCCTCACGTATTTTTTCAAATCCATCTTTCCTTAGTCAGTGAAACAGGAATAAGTAAGGCTCCATAAGAACAATTGCAGGAAGCTAAGGAAAAGAAGAGTGGTAAATGAGAGAAAAAAGGCAAAGCAACTGCCTAGAGCTAGCCATCTCTAGCAAGCGTACACTGTCAATTCCAAGAGGAAAAACACACATATTAGAGGACTTTATTTAATGTAGATAGGGAATAGAAAACCCACAAAAATCTCTCTTAATGTGGGTTGAGCTGCATTGTTTAGGCCGAATACTTACTCTCTGGGATGCAGACAACTGCCTGTCTGGTGGAGACATCTGTGGAGACTGACCCCCTGACCCCAAAAAAAGAATGTTGTGAAGGTGGGGGAATGCTGACTTTACCCCTCACATGGCCCGAAGGACAGCCAAGTGGTGCATGAGAACAAACTCCTCAACTATTAAAAACTACACAAAGAAGAGTGAGAGAGAGAGAGCGAATGAGAGAGAGACAGCGGTAACAAAAAGAAATTGCTAGATCAGGCTAAAGCATATAGGAATGGTCTTTGTTTTTACCCCAAAGGCCTCGCTGTTACTGCTCCTCTTTGGACCCCCATGAGATCATTTTCATCCTTTATAAGTAAAGACGAGTTGGGTGGAGACGGAGAGCAGGAGAGGTTATGTAGCCAAAGAGCTCTGCTTTGGTGGAGAGCTGCTCCCTGCTGCCATGGCCGCCTGCTATTCAGTGCACCTGCCATTGTGTGGGCATATATCCAGCTCCATTGTTGTAACAGAAAATGAGTTGTGCTCCCTGTGGCTCTGGAGGCATGCAGGAGCAGTTATGTCCTTCACCACTGCTCTTATTCCCTTTTCCACCACATCTGTAAGCCTCTTGCTCCTGATTTTTAATCTCTGTACATCTTGATGACTGTTTTCCATTTACAGTCAGATTGTTCATTGGTTATTAGTCTGTATGCCTGTCTGTCATTCCGTCTGGCTAAATGTATGACATACAGTACACTCTCAGCCCATCAGCTTCAGGCGACTGTCTCAACCTCTCCTTCTGAGGTCTGAAGGAAAAAAAGAAAGAACTAGAGAATGAACGAAAGAATAAAAAAGACAGCAAAGAAAATGATTCTCCTAAAAAAGTAATATGGTGGAGTGGAATCGACTCTCAACTTTAAAGGTGCCTGTTAGTGTCGT